>JASDQU010413398.1:0-10344 GCA_032191745.1 Picea mariana
AAAGACTTTAGCTAAAGTTAAAGAATGTGTATGGACAGACATCACTAAGTCCATAAATGAGATATGGCCAATGATCCAGATCATGTTTGAGCAGAATGAATTGCTCCAAAGGAGCAAACAGGCCATTGAGAAAATCATAGTAGAGTTGGGAGACATGCCAGCATAGGCAAATGATATCATCAAGTTCCTTAATTCAAAGACCAGGGGAGAACTAGAAGAGCTGAAGATTGAAGACAGAACCGAGACCATCCTTGAGGTCAAAAGAGTTCTGACCAAGAGAGGTCTAATGCTTCAGTTGGAAGAAAAGGTTCAGGTCATGGACCAAGGGGTACAAAGGTTCTTCAACAAGATTGAAGCTCTCCAAAAGAAAGGTTTACCTGGTCTGAAGGTTATTAATGACAAACTGATGACTCTCCCAGATTACAAGAAGAGACTGGATGAAGTGTCCAAGGACAGTTCAAAGTTTGCAGGCATTCAAGGGAGCATCACCGGCAAAGCATTTCTGGATGCCCTTTAGTGGGACATTAGCATCCAGCACGAGATCCGATACATTTTCCTCACCAATCCTACTTTTGCTAAGTATACAGACATGGACGAGGTGTATCGGAGACTGCTCAAAGTCAACGTGCCAATTCATATTAGATGGGAGGAACTCTATGATCTAATTGATTAGCATATGAGTTGTCCCCAGTCCAGTCATCTGTCCAGTCAGAAGAGTTTGCGCAGACACCTCGCCAACGGCCTACCCCAGAAATCAGCAAGCAGTTACTCCAAGTCATCGAGTAGTTACTAGATTTTTGAGATTTGTTAAATTTGTTAGGCTAAAAATAGATGTAGCACGTCCTGGTCATTTATGACAGGAACGTTTGTAATTGAGTTATAAATACTTCACCTTTCAAAGTATTGAGGTTTGTTGATCTTCACACCCTGACGCTATCAGACTGTAACATTTTTGAAGAGATCTTCCATTAATAAAGAGGAGGCACTTTTATAGGATTCTTGCGTGTATTCACTGGTGATGTTTTCTTTCTAAGTTGAATGTTATTCTTGCTTCGTGACCATCTTGTTTTCTAATTCTAATCTTTAAGAGTAACGTATGTTGCAGGATTTATCTTCGTATACCCTGTTTCTGACTCGAAAGATTTAAGTGTTTATCTTCTGGTGTTTTCAATTAAGAAATTCTTAACTGCTTCTTAGTTGAATTTATCTTTCTCATCTTTTCTTCTGTCCATCATTTATGCTAATTAAAAGATCCAATGATTATATTATCTCGCCCTGTGAAAGTTTTTCCTTTACATTTCTAGTTATGATCTCATATTTTAGTAAACGCAGACCCCATAGCCCAATGGATGTTTAGACTATCTCAACCAATTCGAAAAACATTTTAACAGCAAAACCGACCTATCTCTTTACCTAGCCTAATATTTAAATTGGAAACCTAGCTAAATCATATAGAGAGATCCCTCTCTGAAGTTGGAAGGGCTAGATCCCAGCTTCAAAAGTGGTTGGATAAAGTTACCTTGTAAATTTCTTCTTTCCTCAATCTCTAGGAAATTTACCAAGTGCTAACATAGTGGCGACTCCGCTGGGGACTGAACAAAAAAGTTAAAACCCACGTCCTTTTTCCCTAAAAGAAAAGTTTGTATCTGAAATATTTCTCCTTAAATATTTCAAAATCCGAGAAGGAAGTAATGTTTAGAGGTTGATTAAAACTTTGTACATTTTATTTTCAGATTCATAAAATTAAAAAGTATATATATAAAAACCAAAAAGAATTCTAGCTCCCAAGAAAGTCTATACTCGATGTCATCCAGATCCAAAACCTGCAAAAGTAACAGAAAATCCAGAGCAGTTGCTCAGGAAAAAGACCATTGTTGAAGGTTCAGTAAGTCATACTCCCATTCACAAGTCCCTTTCTTTTTTGGGAAAACTTGTCTCATCTCAAAACACTGATATTGACGCCTTGTCCGGCCAAAGCTTGTCTAGGTCCAAATCTGGTAGTTTTGTTACTAAAATCATTTTTGACCCAACCATCTTGCAACCCCAAACCCCCGAAATTCTATCTCCCACTATCAATCAGCAAACCACTCCCTCGGTGTCGGCCAGTCCTTCCTCGTCCTCGCCTTCAGTCGCTACCTCGCCGAAGGTCCAAGTTGTCGTTCCACCCCCTCCACTCATCATGGTAGCCAGATATGCTCCCTTGGTGTTGGCCGCACCTCTCCATGCTATGCCTCAAGATTACCAAACTAGACTCCCACAGTTCGATGCAACAGGACCCTTGAAATCCCAACAACATGTTGACAAAATGAATGATTATTTTGACCTGCAAGAAGTTGATGAGGCTGACGTTCAAATGTGATTGTTTGCCCAAAGTTTGATAGGTGACGTCAAGAAATGGTACAAAGCTTTACTTGCCGCCTCGATCCCTGACCTTGTCGCTTTTCAAAGGAGTTTTCTCGACAGATGGGAGGTAAAGAAAAACCCTCTCCAAATACTGTCAGAATACGAGAATATAAGAAGAAATCAAGGTGAGACGGTACAAGATTACTGCACCCGTTTCGACAACCTGTACAATGCAATCCCAACTGAAATAAAACCTCCACAGGGTCTGGCATTGATTAAATTCCCTGATGGATTTGATGCTGACATGTCATACCAACTAAGAGAAAGAAATTCTACCACCCTGGAGGACATGTAGAAAAGTGCTATAAGTGTGGAGGCCAATCTATTGGCAAAAAGAGCACGTCAGAGGTCAGAAAGGAGAGTCACAATTAAAGAAGAACCTTCCATGTCGACCTCAGATTCCAGATTGGATTCTTTGACCAAAGCGGTGGAAATAATGATGGAAAGACTTACTGTGTCAGACAGAAATCCTCCAAGAGACAACCCACCTGCTCCTCAGGTTTGGAATCCTAACTTCAGAAGAAACCCTCCTCAAATCAGACAAAGAGATCCTAGGGATCAAAGAGAGCAGAGGGGTCCAGATCAGCAGATCAGACCTCCCCTACAAGAAAACTATGTTGATGAAGGGGAGGAAGTGACTGAGGAAGTGGAAGACACTCACATCAATCTCATGGGCATTCACGACAACGAAGCTATTTTCCTTACCCAAGAAGAGCAAGAACTTTTTCTTCTCAACCAAACAAAAGTAAGTGAAGAAGCTAAAGATGCAGAACAACAGGCCTTTGAAAATGCTATTTTGGAGGTACACCGGTAGTACAATCTGTGGAGTAAAAAGACAGAAGGGAATTCCCCAAAAAAGACCACTGAAACAAAGAAGGTAGTCGAAACCAAGAAGACCTCCGAGCCATCTGCCGAGAAGATTCCTGAGAAGGATACTGCTGAGAAGTTTCCTGAGAAGAGCACCGCCGATGCTCCCGTTAAGAAAAACCTTACCATTCTGAAGAGGTCGTCACAGCCCGAGGTTTCACCTATTAATCCACCTAGTACTTCTGGACAGAAGGATTTGGTGGACAAACTAGAATTGATGAGCCAAGGCAGAGCTCCAACACCTTTCAGCCTTGAGGGGGAGTTGGCCAAAGTAAAAATTCCCATCCTTCTTTTTGAGTTGATGAACAAAGACGGTTATCGTTCACAGGTGATTAAAGCACTGGCCATTGAACCTGACATAGGCACGAAATCCTTAACCATTGGATCAACAAATCATTCAGACATTGTGAACCTTACTGATGATCAACCTGAGCTTCTTTTCGGACCTGAAGTAGATGGTCGAGATGATACTGGTGAGGTCGCTCCTTTTTACATCAGTCTAAATATGCATGACCTGATCTTACATAACGTTATGCTTGACTCGGGTGCTTCCCACAATTTGATGCCCAAAGCAGTAATGGAGAAACTGGGACTGGAGGTCACCACACCTTATAAAGATTTACACTCATTCAACTCCAATAAAGTTATATGTATTGGTTTGATCAAGGACCTATGCATCACACTGGTTCAGATTCTTGTGAAGAGCATGGTAATGGATGTGGTGGTTGTAGACATCCTGCCGAAGTATGGAATGTTTCTATCCCGGTCTTGGGGGGCTAAGTTGAAAGGAACCCTGCAGCTAGACATGTCTTATGCCACTATCCCAGTTTTTGGGCAACAAAGAAGGCTATACAGAGAAACATTGATGAATTACATGGTCAATAGCTAGGAAAAACCACACAACTATCCTCTCTACTCTGCACATTCCGATCTGGATTCTTTTATCTTGTACAATGATGGTGAAACGGGAGAACAAGATACTCAGCTGATGGAAGACACATCTAGTCAAGACGAAGGCCAAGAAATCATTGAGGTAGCAAGGATGAAGAACGTGATAACTGAAGAGTTACCCGCTGATTTCTGGAGCATGGATTTTGATGGAGCAGTGAGTAAAGAAGGAGCTGGAGCAGGAGTCTGGTTGCATAATCACAGAAACAGGTATTCAGAAAACCATTCTTACAAATTAAATTTCCAATGCACTAACAATATTGCTGAGTATGAAGCCTTGATGCTCGGTCTGAAACTTTTGAAAAAGGTTGGTGCTAAACAGATTATGGTAAGAGGTGATTCTAAATTGATCATCAAGCAAATCAAAGGTGAGTATACTGCGAAACACCCACGTCTTAGAGCTTACAGGAATGTTGTTCTTGATGCCTTAAGATGTTTTACTGAAGTCAACTTGCAGGTAATGCCGAGGGGAAAAAAAATTCTGGCAGATGGATTGGCTACGTCAACAGCCACCTGTAAGATTCCTTTCCGCTCAACTCGCTCGTACACGGTAGAAGTGAAGTGTCGACCAACCGTTCCTGACAATATCAGGTATTGGCAAGTCTTTGGCAATGATGATCAGATTGAGGACTTTCTTCAATGTAAAAATGACTTTGAATGTACAAATATAGATTTAGAGAACGAAGATGAAAATGTAAATAGTTCAGATTTTGAAATTGATAGTGTAAATACCGTAGATTCAGGAGAATTAGGAGATGATGAAATGGAGGCCGATGTTTTACAATTGAAAATCAATGTTTTTCCTAGAGGTCTAGTTCCTTTAGAGGACCTGTTTGACTTTAACGACGTAGCCAAAAAAACGAAAATCGAAGCCCATGGACAAGAGGTAGAAGACTGTAATATAAGGACTGAAGAGAAACCTAGGATAGTCAAACTGTCTAAATCATTACCCCCAGAGAAAAAACTCAAATACATTGAGTTGTTCAAAGAATATTCAGATGTCTTTGCTTGGGGCTATGAAGATTTGAAAGCCTATGATACCAGCATCATACAACACCAAATTCCCATAAGAGAAGACCAAAAACCGTTTAGGTAGAAACTTAGGAGGATAAATCCCAAGTTGCTCCCTCTGATAGAAAAGGAAATCAAGAAAATGTACGATGCCAAGATCATAGTTCCGTTGCGTTTTTCCAAGTGGGTCTCTAATTTGGTCCCTACACGTAAGAAAAATGGGGAAATCAGACTCTGCATAGATTTTCGAAATCTGAATAAAGTCTCCCTGAAGGATAATTACCCCTTGCCGAAAATGGACCACATCCTACAAAGGGTGGTCGGGTCCAGTCGAATTTCTCTGCTGGACGGTTTCTCGGGTTACAATCAGGTCTTAGTTCACCCAGACGACCAAGACAAAACTGCTTTCACCACCCCATGGGGCACTTTCATGTATGTGAAAATGCCTTTTGGTCTGATGAATGCAAGAGCATCGCTCCATGTCAGCCAGCCAGCTAGCCAGCCACGTCAGCGCACACACATTCAAAGGCTGAAGAGAGGCGCAGCCTCATTTTGAATTTGAATGAATGTAATTTAATGAGTTTAGGCTGGTGAGCCATAGAAGTTGTGCCTTTGTGCAGGCATTAGGTAGATCGGATTTAATGCTAGATCGGCTGAGATCTAGTTTTGGATAGCAGACTAGACAGCCATTGATTGTAATTTATTAGGGTAGGTAAATCCTGGAGGGAAGCTCTCGATGAGCCCCTCAGGTAAAGGAGATTTTCATATCTCATTTTTGAGTTAGTTGAGCTAGAGAGCATCTGCATGTAGAGCAAAGAGGAGAGGAGCTAGAGGGAGCTCAGGAACACCATTGTAAAGATACAGGCATTTTACCATTTTTAATACAAACAACAGTTTTTCCTGCATTGATTCTGTGTTATGTGGATGTCTGTGTGTGTTCCTTTCATGTTGTGAATGTATGTTATGTTGATGCATTCTGTAGGAGTTCGGTTGATTTCAGGTGAAGGTCTTTGAGGCTTCACACCAAGAGGGTGTGACGGAATGCTGAGGGTTCTGAGAGTCGTGCACAAAGAATGCACTTCTGAACACTGCGGGGTTCAGACAAAGACGTGCTGAGGCACAGGACTTAAGTCAACAACTCAGGAGGAAGACCTCAAGGTTACTGAATACCTTGGAGGCAAGGCTGTGTAGCTGAAACACAGTTGCATACAGAATCGTGGAAGATTCTGTGAGAGCTCTGCCAGGTGGGCATTGAGCATATGCACAGTGGTGCTGAAGAAGAACTCTGTTGAGAGTTGAAGGAGGAGACAGGATCACTGAGGATTCTGTAGAGCTCTACCAGGTAGGAATTGAGCGTAAGCACGAGGTGCTGGAGGAGGAACTCGGTCGAGAGTTCGAAGAAGACCAGAATCACTGAGGATTCTGCGAGAGCTCTGCTAGGTGGGCATCGAGCGAGTGCATAAGTGCACAAGAAGACAGAACTGCTGAACGTTCTGTGGGGAAGATACTCCACCAGGGGGGCGTCGAGATGGTGTGCAAGCAGGCACAGAGGAGAAAAGAACTCTTTGAGTTCTGGAAGTTGAGGAAAGGTCCACTGAGGGAACTTTCACTGGGTTACTAAACACCTAGAGAGTCTCAACAAGAGGAGGCTTGAGCAGAAGGATAGCCAGGAAGGCGTCCGTTTTATTCTCCATCTGAGGGAGAAGAAGGACAAAATCCCTCAAAGGGTCTAAGTGTTCGACGAAGCTCTGGAGGGACAGCACCAGCATTTTTATGAGGAGACTTTGCAAGAGTTGCAGGAGTTGAAGAATCCTCCAAGGATTCAAAGATCAGAAGCTCAGGAGAAACAGCGCGGTGTATGTGTAGAGACTCTACAGGAGGTAGAGATCGAATCTTCAAAGATTTGAAGAGAAGCTCAGGAGGAGCCTACATGAGGAGGAGACCGACAGCCATCGGATCTCATACAGAAATCCCGACAGCCATTGGATCAGGAGAACGTGCACAACATTTAGCCTCAGGAGGAGGAGCGCACAAAAGAACAAGTCTGAGCCGTTAGATCTTAGCAGAGATACCCAACAGCCGTTGGATCTGTGGGAGTTGCATGGGAGTTAACCCCATGAACAGGAGGAGAGAAGTCCCGACAGGCATCGGGATATCGTCCATCGGGAAATCGGAGTTCTCAAGGTCATAAAAGTCGGGGCATCAGAAACCCCGAATCAGCGAAAGAATCTAAGTCGTCCATCTGAGGAGGGGCACGTGTCATGCGATCGTCCATTACGGAGATCCAAGGCACCAGGCATCGGGACCTTGCAAGTCTCATAACAACGATAAGATCTGGACCGTCCATTCTTGAGGATGTGTGGCAGTGAATCGGCGCCATCGAGGAAGAGAACCGACAGGAGGTCGCCCATCGGAAAATCAGAAATCAGAGTTTCACGAGTCCTAGGGACAAGGCACTCAGGACCCTTGAAGTCGCAAAATTGCGAGGAGAAATCGGGACCGCCCATCTGAGGAGGACAGGTGGCAGAGATCGGGATGATCTCGCGAACTCGGCGGTTCGCAGGTTGAGAGCCCAAGTATTGGGTACCCCAAGTCACGAAGCGGCGAAGTGGTGAGAAGACAAGAGCCGTCCATCTGGAGAGGACGCGTGGCAGAGATCGAAGAGATCTCGCGAACTCGGAAGTTCGCAGGGTAGAGGTCCAAGAGTTGGGCATCCCAAGTCACGAGGACACGAGGCGCAAGAAGGAGGGTAACCGTTGGATCCAGATCATAGGAGGACCGTTGGATCTGTGCATGGGATCACGTGTCGAGACCTCGCAAGAAAAGGCTCGAGAGTTTGGGCGCAGGGATCGCGAGGTTGCGAGAAGCGATATCCCGACAGCTGGAGGAGTCGTGTGGGCCGCAGCGGGAGATAGTGGAAGACAGGTGTCAAAGGACTAGGTGTCATCGGCATATCGGGAGTCTTGAGACTAAGGGTGCGAGGCCTGTTGAACCTCAAACTGCAAGAAGAGATCACAGCCATGGATCTCAGATAGGAAAGGTGTCAGGCATCCAGGAAGAACCGGGAATCGACATATCGCGAGTCCCGAGGACATGCACATTGTGTCATCGTAAACGCTGAAACTCCGATAGGAGTAGCCTCGAAGGGAGTTAAGGCCACGGTCACGGAGGTAGGTCATATGGACCAGAGCCTAGCCAGGAGGGGCTAAGGGCAAAGGAGAGCTCATCAGGAAATTGGAAGTTGAAATCCCGATAGGGGAGTATAGGACTGCGGTCTTATGAAATTGGTCATATGAGCGGGAGCTGAGTCAGGAGGGCCAGCGCATAAAGGAAAAGGAGCTCATTGGAAATCGGGGAATTGAGAGGACAGTGACTCTCGAAAACAGGAAGTGTGAAACCCTGAACCCCAATACAGAGTCGGGGATAGCTGTGGTTAGGTGCAGAAGCCGTGAAGGGTGAAGAAGGACCTGTGGATCGGGTTGTTGCAGCAGTGATTCCCAAGGGAATCCAAGGAGCTAATTCGGCTCACGAAGGAGTGAAATCGAACAATCCTGTGAGCAGGTGAGTCTGAGGTGTAGGAACACACTCGTCTGCATCAACGCAGGAGCTACATTCCAGAGGGCAATGGATATCGCCTTCGTGGAAGAATCGGGTAAGTTTATTGTTGTCTATTTAGATGACATAACTGTGTTTTCCTGATCTGATGATGAACACCTGGGACACCTTAGACAAGTCTTCGAGAAATGTAGAAGGTTTGGGATTTCTTTAAATCCTAAGAAGAGTCTTTTCGGGTTAGAAGAAGGCAAACTGCTAGGGCACATCATCTCCAAAGATGGAATCAAAATAGACCCTAGCAGAATCGAGGCCATACAAAATTTAGAACATCCAAGAAACCTCAAAGAACTACAGTCTTTTATCGGGAGGATTAACTTTCTACGAAGATTCATTCCAAATCTGTCCGAACTCCTTAGAAACATTACAAACATGCTTAAAAAAGACATAAAAATAAAATGGGACTCTGAGTCTAGACAGCCTTTCGAGCAAGTCAAACGAGTACTCACAAAAGCTCATGTCCTGATAAGTCTTGATTTCACTAAGGATTTCTATCTCTTTTCTTTCGCTTCCGAACATACTATAGCAGCAGTGTTACTGCAAAAGAACAATGAAGGGTATGAACATCCCATATCTTTCTTCAGCAAAGCGTTAAGGGGCACTGCTCTGAATTACAAGATAATGGAGAAACAAGCTTTTGCCTTGGTTAAAGCTATAAAAGACTTTAGGGTCTACATTCTCCATTCCCACACCATAGCTTATGTTCCGAATGCGGTAGTTAAGGACATTTTGACACAGGACAATCCAGATGGAAGAAGGGGAAAATGGATTGCTGTCATTTTAGAATACGATATAGAGATTAAGCCCAGGAAACTAATCAAAGGTCAAGGCCTTGCTAAATTAATGGCTGAATCTAACTTCCATGCTCTTGACATTAATTTTCTAGATGTGGCAGATGAACAGGGCGAGATGGCGACTCCAAACGTGAGAGAGGTATTTCTAAACTCTCCCTGGTAAGCGGACCTAATATTTGTTTTGCAAAATCTACAAGCTCCCCTTGGTTTGACTAAGACCAAAGCTAGATTTTTAAAGTTGAAAGCCTTAAAATTCTGTATTCTAGAAGGCAATTTGTATTGGAAAGATCCTGGAGGCATTCTGTTAAATTGTCTACTGAAAGATGAAGCTAACAAAGTGTTACAAGAATTTCATGCAAGTGAATGTGGTGGCCATCTGAGCTGGAAGATCACAGCCAACAAAATACTCAAAGCGGGTTTCTATTGGCCCACCCTGTTTGTTGATGTGCATCAAAAGGTAATTGTGTGTCATCAATGTCAGTTGTTTGAAGGTAAAAGAAAACTTCTTCTTCTCCCCCTGAAACCGATCTCAGTTGAAGCCCCTTTCCAGCAATGGGGACTGGACTTCATTGGAGAAATACACCCCCCTTCTTCAGGCCAGCACAAGTGGATTCTCACTGCCATCGATTACTTTACCAAATGGATCGAAGCAGTACCTAGCGGGCAAGCCACTGACTTTGTTATTATCAAGTTCCTTGAAAATAATATT
>JASDQU010413399.1:0-10551 GCA_032191745.1 Picea mariana
GAAACTATCTCATGATAGTTTAATAGGAATGGATTCAACTTTCAGTACCAATAAATATGGGGTAAGTTGAATTTGAAAGATTGAATGATTGTTTGGGTTGTGACTCATTGTGATTGATAGCTTAAACTTTGACTTTGAGTTTTATTGAATATCGCAGTATCAATTGTACACACTTCTGGTCTTTGACAACCAACAAAGTGGGGTACCAGTCGCATGGGTCATGACATCTCGAAATACATCATTTGATATTGTGACATGGTTGAAGCCACTAATGGATAGGTGTTATCAATTTCGCCCCGAATGGAAAGTCAATGCATTCATGGTTGATGATGCATTGGCAGAAATCGATGCTTTGAGGTAACTTTCATTTGATTTTTTTGTGACTTGTATTTACCTTGTAAGATTATCTCACGTAAATGCATTGAATCCTATAGGAGGGCCACACAGTGTCGAGTGATATTGTGTATTTGGAACGTATGGAGGGCATGGAAAAAAAAAATCTATAGGTTGGCCTCTACTTCAGATCAAGCAAATGTTATGCTCGACAGGTTAAGTTATATTATGAACTCTTTCCCCAATGCTGAATCAATGGTCGAGCATGTGGATAATTTTTTCACTGATTTTGCAAATGAGAAAAAATTTCTTGGATTATTTTCATGGCACTTGGGTTACGGGTAATAAGCTTTGTAAGTTCACATACTCCACACCCTTGTTTTTGTTTTTTCTCTTCCATAAATATTCTCTTTTCACTAACTTAGTTCTTTTAATTAGGGATGTGGGTTAAAGGTTGTCATAATATCCGTCATGCAAATCAAGAGACAAATAATTCTATGGAGGCATAACATAGCTTATTGAAGTCCAATTTTCTATCTGATCGAAGAAAGAAATGTGCTTGTAGAATGGATTGGTTGCTATATATGTTGTTGATACATGTAGAGCCGTATTATAGATTCAAAGACATTTTGAAAGAAGAAGGATATTTGAATAACCACAAGAAGGARAAGTTGTTTGAATCCTCAATGRAGAAAKMTARAAGAATTYYAGATGATRATTGTTGGCSCCATGAAAKCATATCCCATGCATACTGGGTGAGGAGTCAAACCGATCATGACAAAAAATACCTTGTGACCTGGTATCGCGAGAATTTTATGGTGTGTGAATGTCCATGGTCTATTCATGGCAACACCTACAAGCATACCATAAAGGTGGAGTGGTTGTACTTCCTGTCAAAGGGTTCAAAGCCATAATTGGATTAGAATGCAGAGCCTAATATATTTGATGATGCAACACCTAATGCATTCAACGATCCTCTCGAGATAATTATGGAGACATCAATGATTGATGCAAATGTTGACACGACTCTTGTGGCCATTGGAAGTCTTGATCAATATGATGAGGCACTTCAATTGGCTAGGGATGAATTGTTGGGATACCTAGATGTGCTTCAAAATATTCCTCCCACTACTTTAACGAACACCTGAGAGATGGTGGACTTGATTAAAAGGATGTTGGATGAGGCCAATAATCGACACATATTGGATTTTAATTTCACACTTGGGTTGAGTGCTTTTGAATCATATCTCAAGCGAAAGAAGAGTTTTCTCAACCCTACAAATAAAAGGAGAAGAAGAAAAAGAAATAAAGTTTTAGAAATTGATTTGTCCATCCCTTTGAATATGAACCATTCCAGTTTGAATCTGCCAACAAATGGGGACGTCCTCACTCAAACAATGCATCTCCTATTGTCCCCAGTAAGTTGGATTGAGTGAGAATATTTATTTGTTTAGGATTTTTTGTGTATCCATCCTAATTTTTGACTTGTAGTGTTATGATGATTATAGATGTGCAACATTCCGCAGTTGTAGCTTCAACCCAAGAACGTAGACAGATATGATGCCATTCTAGTTCTCCTACTATGCCAGGTGTATTTGATGTAACCAAAGTTTGGGTACTATAATGTAATTTATTTGATGCTACGATGGAATTTGACCAAAATTGCATCGTTACATTACAGATGCAGGAACTTCTCATGTTGATCTTCCTCCTCTGCAACATGTTGGGCCAATTGACAACTCTCAAGTTGTTAATGTGAAAGGTTTGACATATAGGATGTGTTCATATCTTTGTAATATTGGTTGTCATAAATTTGTTCTCAATTTTATTTTTATTACTATATCGGATGTTGTTAACCTAATGTAATGATGTTGACTATATATATTCTAGGTAATTGTAGAAGGCAAATACTTTTTGGTGTTGAATTTTGAAGAAAAGGCTTTGCAATTGTTTTATTTTGAGGTAAGGTTGCATAGTTTGAAGAAACCTATTCCCTTACTATTTAAATTACGTTAGCACCATAGAGTTCTAGTCTTACACCTGTATTCCTTTCTGATATTGATGCCTTGAAAACATGCTTGCAAAGGTCATAACATTGTTTAAACATTAGAAGATCAACATTGTTTAATCATCATGTGAGGCCTTCCCAAAAGTGCTTTAATAGTTTGTTGAGGGCTATCTGATTTAAAAAACTTGGTATTTTGAGTCTTTGCTCATTCAGTTAAGGAATTAAATCATTGGTAGATTTATTATTTTTATTTTTTGGAAAGTTAATTCAAGAAACATACCCTAAAGTATTAGTAAACATTAATGCACAAAAAGTTACAACAAAAGGTCCCGTGTTTCCATTCTGGAGTAGGGGGCTTAAGCAGTAGCAGCTATTGCTTATGTGCACTCCCTTAACTATCTTTTTATTTTAAATTGTAAAATTGATTTGTCTACCAATACTGAATTAACTATTATTGTAACAAAAAGACAATTAGAAGCATTTCTTGTCTCTCTAATACTGATAATGCTGTCTTCAAATAAGTTTTATAGTAAAGACTCTGCCTTTAATGGAATTTTTTTTTATGATGGTGATGTATCTGAAAACTATCTTTTCTATAATGTTGCTTGTTACATTTATCACTATTTTGTTGTAATTGACGATTTACTAATATTGTTCATATTTTTTCCTTCAGAACTGGATCTTTTGATAGTAGAGGAAATATGTCAGAGGCTATGGAAACTATGGGCCAGTCTTCAACACCAAGAAGATCACAGAATGTTGTAGTAGGTGCACTTGTAGAGATGCTGAAATCAACACCACCTTTGTGCCCAGATTTTCAAAACCCATCAGAGTTTTCCCAAAACTGTGCTATGATCTCAAAGAACAACTCTTGGAGATTGACTTGTCCAAATCAAACTGTTGAATACTTCAATGCTATGAGCCAGTCATGCTAAGAATGTGCCTTCCAAACGTGAAAAGTCTAAAGGTTTCTAGTAGGGCTCTTCAAGCCCTTGTTTAATAAAGTTGTTGATGCATTACAAGAGCTTAGAAACTACATAAAAATGAAATACTCTTTATTGTGATAAAGTCAAATTCTATAAGGATCAAGTTGTGCTAAGATCGTGAAAAGTCCAAAGGTTAATGGTTTGTTATTCTAGCATGCCAAGGTTTTATTTTGGTTCAGGTAAAGGGATATAGCGGTAATGACCTGGCTTGCCATTGTACAGAATGTATGGTTATCTAAGATTGATGATGCCATGTTTAAACTGATTAAATGAGGTTGTTATTCCACTGATTTGTAAATATATCAATATCATTCTTGAAACATGACCAAATTTACATATCAATATCATCGCAAAAGTAAAGAATTTGATGCAAATACTATGTTATTCCCTTGCTATGAATCTTCATAAGCGTTATTATATCACAAAAATACTTTCTAACAGTTTCCCATGGCCAGAGAACAAAACAAACATACAAAATTCTGTTTTTATTTTTTTATATTTACAATTTTATCTATGTATCAATGTCCTGCCAGCAAATAAGTCCAATGAGAAGTTGAATGTTAATGATTAAGATGTATTATAAATTAGGGTATATGGTTCTTGTGCATTTTCCGCATTGGTACTTTCAAGTTCCTTAACTTCATCCTTTTCCACTTCATAGATAGCTATAGCATCTTCCTCTAGTTTTGTTTCAGTTGTTGTTGTATGTGATTGGTCATGCAATTATTTTGAAGGTATCACTATGTATTCTTCCCAAGCATTTTCCTTCCCGTGGATAGTCTCAGGAATTTCATTTGTTGCATTGATTTCTGAAAATGTTTTTGGATCTCCACGTTATTCTTCTAAAGTTGTCGACAAGGTTGATTGTTCCTCAACATTTTTTCTTTCTTTCCCTTCTGCATTTTCATCATTATTCCTTTCATGTTCCAAAACTTCAGCTTCTCTTGTTGCATTAATGAGTAGAGCATCTTCCTCATCTATGGAACTACGCCACTGGAACTACGCCCTCTAGAACTATGACCTCTGGAACTACGCCATTGGAACTACGCCTTTTGGAACTACGCCCTATGGAACTACGACCTCTGGAACTACGTCGTTGGAACTACGCCACTGGAACTACGGAACTACTCCCTCTGGAACTACGCTGCTAGAACTACGCCCTCTGGAACTATGACCGCTGGAACTACGCCGCTGGAACTACGCTGTTGGAACTGCACCCTCTAGAACTATGACCTCTGGAACTACGCCCTCTGAAACTATGCCACTGGAGCTACGCCCTCTGGAACTATGACCTCTGGAACTACGCCCTCTGGAACTACGCCCGCTGGAACTATGCCCTCTGGAACTACGCCGCTGGAACTACACCCTCTAGCACCCTCTGGAACTATGACCTCTGGAACTACGTCCTCTGGAACTACGCCCGCTGGAACTACGCCCTTTGGAACTATGCCGCTGGAACTACACCCTCTGGAACTATGACCTCTGGAACTATGCCACTGGAACGACACCCTCTAGAACTACGCCTTCTGGAACTATGATCTCTGGAACTACGCCCTCTGCAACTACGCCCTTTGGAACTACGCCCTCTGGAACTATGACCTATGGAACTACACCGTTGGAACTATGCCACTGGAACTATGCCCTCTGGAACTACGCCGATGGAACTACGCCCTCTGGAACTATGACCGCTGGAACTATGCCACTGGAACTACGCCATTTGGAACTATGCCCTCAGGAACTATGACCTCTAGAACTACGCCCTCTGGAACTACGCCCGCTAGAACTACGCCCTCTGGAACTATGACCTATGGAACTACGCCCTCTGGAACTATGACACTAGAACTACGCCTTCTAGAGCTATGACCTCTGGAACTACGCTGTTGGAACTACGCCACTGGAACTACGCCCTCTAGAACTACGTCGCTGGAACTATGCCCTCTAGAACTATGACCACTTGAACTACGCCACTGGAACTACGCCCTATGGAACTACACCCTTTGGAACTATGACCTCTAGAACTACACCCTCTGGAACCACGCCCGCTGGAACTACGCCCTCTAGAACTATGACCTCTGGAACTACGCCCTCTGGAACTACACCAGTGGAACTACGCCCTCTGGAACTATGACCTCTGAAACTATGCCGCTAGAACTACGCTGTTGGAACTACGCCCTCTGGAACTATGCCGCTGGAGCTACGTCATTGGAACTATGCCCTCTGGAACTACGTCGCTGGAACTACGCCCTCTGAAACTATGATTGCTAGAACTATGCCATTGGAACTATGCCCTCTGGAACTATGACCTCTGTAACTACGCCCTATGGAACTACACCCGCTGGAACTACGCCCGCTGGAACTACATCCTCTGGAACTATGTTGCTGGAACTACGCCCTCTAGCACCCTCTAGAACTACGCCCTATGGAACTATGACCTCTGGAACTACTCCATTAGAACTACATCCTCTGGAACTACTCCCTCTGGAACTACGCCCTCTACAACTACGCCCTTTGGAACTATGCCCTCTGAAACTATGACGTTGGAACTACGCTGCTGGAACTACGCCCTCTAGAACTATGCCCTATGGAACTATGACTGCTGGAACTACGCCACTAAAACTACGCCCTCTGGAACTATGCCCTCTAGAACTATGACCTCTGGAACTACGCCCTCTGGAACTACTCCTGTTGGAACTACGCCATCTGGAACTATGACCTCTGGAACTACGCCCTCTAGAACTACACCACTGGAACTACACCCTCTGGAACTATGACCTCTGGAACTATGCCGCTGGAACTACGCCGGTGGAACTATGCCCTCTGGAACTACACCCTCTGGAACTATGTCGTTGGAACTACGCCTTCTGGAACTATGACCACTGGAACTACCTCTAGAACTACACCCTCTGGAACTACGCCACTGGAACTACTCTCTCTGGAACTATGACCTCTGGAACTACGCCGCTAGAACTACACCCTATGGAACTATGCCCTCTGGAACTACGGTGCTGGAACTACGCCCTCTGGAACTATGACCACTGGAACTACCTCTGGAACTACGCCCTCTGGAACTACGCCACTGGAACTACACCCTTTGGAACTATGACCTCTGGAACTATGCCCGCTGGAACTACGCCCTCTGGAACTACGCCCTCTGGAACTACGCCCTCTGGAACTATGACCTCTGGAACTATGCCTGCTGGAACTATGCCCTCTGGAACTTTGACCTCTGGAACTATGCCCTCTGGAACTACACCCTTTGGAACTATGACCTCTGGAACTACGCCACTGGAACTACGCCGCTGGAACTACACCCTCTAGAACTACACCCTCTGGAACTACACCACTAGAACTACGCCCTATGGAACTATGACCGCTGGAACTACGCCCTATGGAACTATGACCGCTGGAACTACCTCTGGAACTACGCCCTCTGGAACTACGCTGCTGGAACTACGCCGCTGGAACTACGCCCTCTGGAACTACGCCCTCTAGAACTACGCAGCTGGAACTACGCCCTCTGGAACTATGACCTCTAGAACTACCTCTGGAACTAGGCCCTCTGAAACTACGCCACTGGAACTATGACCTCTGGAACTACGCCCACTGGAACTACGCCCTTTGGAACTATGCCCTCTGTAACTACACCACTAGAACTATGACCTCTAGAACTACGCCACTGGAACTATGCCCTCTAGAACTACGCCCTTTGGAACTATGACCTATGGAACTATGCCCTCTGCAACTACGCCCTTTGGAACTACGCCCTCTGGAACTATGCCGATGGAACTACACCCTCTAGAACTACACCCTCTGGAACTACGCCCTCTAGAAATACGTCGCTGGAACTACGCCCTCTGGAACTATGACTATTGGAACTACGCCCTCTAGAACTACGCCTCTAGAACTACGCCCTCTGGAACTATGACCACTGGAACTATGCCACTGGAACTACGCCCTCTGTAACTACGCCCTTGGGTGTTGTGGAGGGCTTTCTCTACAGAAATTTTCATGTACGTGTATGCCTCCCTGAGTTTCTGTGATATGTTTCATCTCTGTTAGTATGTCTAGGTTGTTGATTGCAATTAATTAATGCCAACCTGTTGCAGAATTGTTCTCTTATTAATGCCTACTCAGAAATCTAAACTTTATGCTCTGTACATTTGGGTTGTTGCTTTTGTTAATTCCCTCTTTGTATATCGTTTTATCCAAAATAGTTCGGAAGAAGTCACTTTCACTGGATTCAATACACATATGGAATAGTTCCAAACCCCTGGGGGCATAGAGGAACTATGATTTTGAAACTTGGACCTGTGGAACTTATGCTGGCACCAAAATTTCTGCTAACTTTTGTCTGAAATTTTTCCCCAAAATAGCCCATTTTGAACAATTTTTATCCTACACCCTATTCCCACACTAATCCATTGAAAGCTTGTTGCACTAAACTGTTGAATGCTTGTTGCATTCGAAGCAAAGGAATATTACAAAAACTGCATTATTTTACAGGATTGATATGACAGGAATTGACTCAGCCATCTAGAGTAAGAAAGCAATGGGGTGTTCTGTTTCTCTTTTCAGTGTAAATTCAGATCAGCGACATTGCAATAGAGATCGCGGGAAAATGTGATCAAGTTGTTGCCAAGTGACAACAATCAATCAATACAACTTCAAACCCAGGGAGAAAGTCACCAAAACTTCATTTTATAGGGAACGCCAAAAGACTAATGAGCAACCTTAGTCAGAGAGGAAATCCGATAAGTTCAGTTTATTCAAGAATTGTTTAGAGCATGAACCTTTGAAGAAACCACCATGCAGTTAAGAAATCTGCCCAATATGTTTCCACAACATATTGATGCTTGGCTCCCAATTTTTGAGTTAGTTTGCACTGAGTTTCTAGAGACTAAAGAGAAATTTTAATATTCTTTGGAAACATAATCATTTTCTGCAAATTTGAAAGTTAATTTTTTTTTTTTATCTCCACCATCCAACATTTTTTGAGTTCAGATCAGTGTTTGAGCATTTTACCCTAGTCTCTACGGCAAGACATAAGTCCAGGGGAGATGCTGGGCTAAGGTTCAACCAAATCCTTAATCCAAAAGGCTGACAAGATACCTCTGAGACCACCTACTGTACAATGGAATGTTTTTGAATTGATTTCACAACATTTTCAGCATGATTGAATAAGATAACTAATTGGAGAGTTTTTCCATGTCTTATGAAATTATAATTATGCGTGGAATGGATGCGTTATATTTGCTTCATATTCCACTTTATGTACATTTCAATGATAATCATGTGTAGAATGGACGTATTATATTTGTTTCATATTTCCCTATATGTACATTTCCTTCTATGAACTTCAATACATCTAATATGAGATTAAGAAACTTGGTATATAACCTGGTGAGTGCCAACCATGTTGGTTAATATGTTAGTTATTTTGGGTGATTCATGGCAGACCTGAGACCAAGATTTAAACACAAAAAAATACATCATTTTATGTTTTTTTCATTGTCATTATTCTATGTTTTCTAATGACATTGTATAATTAATCATGTTCTATTATATGCAAGCATCATATGGTAAACACTTCAACATTGAAAGGGTTGATCAAAACAAACCCAACAATTTATTTATGATGGTACATTTAGATATTTTAATGTAGATGATTCCAATGATATCACAATATCAAAATACTATGGAATTTAGGAGCAAATTATCAAACTCATTTTCAGCGTTTGAGAAGGTTATTTGAAAAGTTAAATGATTTCCACTTGGGCATATATATCCTATTAAAACTATTTGTGAGTGAGAATAGCTTTGTGTGATTAATACAATTGAGATTCAATGCACAGATGAGGCATATCTATTCCCTAAACCATGTGAACATAGCAGGGGAAGTTTTGTTCTCTAGCTACTCAAGCAGCCCACCGGAGTGGGAAGTGACTGCTCTAATTTGGTGCCCAAGGTAGCACTCTAAATCTCAAATGTATTTTTGAAACTATATAAAATTCTGATAAAAAATAACAAATAATTTTTGTATGAATCTAAAAATATCATTTATTGAAAAAAAATGAAGATAACAAACATACTGCTCAATGCAGTGGGCGCTCTGCTTAAAACAACAGTAGTAGATGCATAAACAAAAAAGAGAATAAAAAAATTCAGTTATGTTTACATGAGAAGGAGATTTACATGGCACCATGCTCCAAACAAAACAATACCCATTCTCAGTTTGTCTGGGTGAGAACATAGAGGGCATATATTATTCCCGGCAAGTACCCAAAAAGGGTTAGCAGTAGACATATCCAGAATTCGGCCTGTCACAATACAAACAAACCCATCAGTTATAGTTTAAAATGATGAATATAACCTTCATGCAGGAACCAGAAACTTAAAAAGGAGATTGAAGGTGTTTTTCGTGGGACGAGGTCCTCACATGGCATTCGTATTTGAAAAAGACTCCCAGAGGAGGCAGAAGTATGGCCAACAAGATGTCTATGAAGGTTGCAGTGCCCTCCCTCATGATGATGAAATAAACTTATACTGTGAATCTTATTAGTCAAATCAAAAGATGATACACCCAAACAAACCACAGAGCCACTCCCACACTAAAGAAGGCTTATGTTGAAATTACTTGATGGTGAGTATGCCTTCACAGACTCCTCCATTTTAAAGGCAATTGATAGTGTTAGAAAAACAAGACCGCGGAGCAATAAAATAAAACAAATGCAGAAACAAAACACAGAAGACACACAATACAAGAGAGACACAGATTTACGTGGTTCACCCAGTGTGGGCTACATCCACCAGAGAAATTGCCAAGTCCTTCCTTTATTATTATCTAGCAAATGAAGGGATACAACCTACAGCAAAACCTGCTGTAACTTCCTCTTCTTTCTCTCACAGTCTCCTCTCTCAAAATATAATATTCACCATCATCCATAGCCGCAATATATTTCCCTCATAAAAGAGGGTTTCCTTCTAGGGAAAAAAACCCTAACATAATCTCTACCGTTAGAACTGCGACCTTATAATGAATGGTCCAGATTTACAATGAAATTACAATATACTTTTACAAGGAAAATTTTCCTTTGGGGGCTTTGCCCCCGAACCCCCGCTTGTCCCCAGATCCCCCACCCGGACCCCGCAGAGGGGGTACCCCCCCCTCTCCACTCCCCCGCGTGGAAGAGTGTACATACTTCTGGGGTGTAAACATGGCTGAAA
>JASDQU010413400.1:0-10399 GCA_032191745.1 Picea mariana
CAAGGGATATGAATCAGCTTGTTGATTCTCTTGTTGTTTCAGCCAGCACATTCATTCCACCCATGCCCCCTAAGCTCAGCTCTGAAATTCAAGTAAAATATCGACCCTCCTTACCTGATAATGTCAAATATTGGAAAGTTTTTGAAGATGACGAGGAACTCAGCAGATTTCTCCAAGTGGTAGATGAGTTTTCTGATCTGCACATTGATCAGCAGAATCTTAATGAGGAAGAATCACAGGAACCTGAGCTAAAAAAGAAGTTGGGCCAGCATGATATCGTTCAGTTACCAAACAACTATATATCTCGAGGTTTGGTACCCCTGGAGAGGTTGTTTGATCAAAATGATGTCCCTTATCAGCCAGACAAAAAGGAGAAATATCCTGCTGTTCAAGAGCATAACATAGGAGGTAAAATCCAGCCCAAGTATATCAATTTGTCTTCTGAATTGACTGCTGATGAGAAGTCAAAATATTGTTGTGTTTTGAAGGAATTTTCTGATGTGTTTGCTTGGAAATATAGTGATTTAAAGACTTATGATCCCGATATTATTCAGCATAAAATCCCTCTTGAAAAAGACACTATTCCTTTCAAGCAAAAACTCAGGCCTATCAATCCTCTCCTGCTGCCAGTGATTGAGAGGGAAATTAAAAAGCTCCTAGATGCCAAGATCATAGTTCCCTTGAGATATTCCAAGTGGATTGCCAATCTGGTGATCGTAAGGAAGAAGAATGGTAAGGTCAGATTGTGCGTAGACTTCAGAAACTTGAACAAATTCTCTACGAAAGACAACTATCCTCTCCCTAAGATGGAACACTTGCTGCAGAGGATTTCAAGGGCCAAGGTCATGTCCTTTCTTGACGGATTTTCCAGTTACAATCAGATCTCTGTTCACCCTGATGACCAGGAGAAGACTGCGTTCACCACTCCTTGGGGCACCTTTATGTACTCCAAGATGCCCTTCGGACTAATGAATGTTGGGGCCACATTCCAAAGGGCCATGGATATAGCTTTTGTGGGAGAAAAAGACAAGTTTGTCCTCATATACCTTGATGATATTACAGTGTATTCCAGCAGCCATGAGGAGCATCTGAAACATCTGAAAAGAGTGTTCTTGAAATGCAGATAGTTCGGGATCTCATTGAATCCCAAGAAATCCCAGTTTGCTCTAAAGAAGGGGAATCTCTTAGGCCACATCGTCTCAGTAGAAGGTGTAATGATTGATCCAGCACGAGTGGAGGCAATCCAAAAGCTGTCCTTGCCGAGATCAAAAAAGGACATTCAGTCACTGCTTGGTAAGATAAATTTTGTCAGAAGGTTTGTGCCCAATTTCGCTGAATTGGTCAAACACATAACATGCATGCTGAAGAAAGGGTTTGAGATTAAATGGACGGACAACGCAAGAAACTCTTTTCAGGACATCAAGCAAGCGATCATTGAATCTCCAATTCTGATCAGCCCAGATTACAGTAAGACTTTTTACGTTTTTTCCTTTGCTTCTTATGACACAGTTGCAGCAGTCCTGCTCCAGAAAGACGAGGAAGATTTTGATCATCCCATGGCATTCTTCAGCAAGACACTCAGGGATGCGGAACTAAGGTATGACCCTATCGAGAAACAAGCTTACGCTCTCATAAAAGCTTTAAAGTCCTTCAGAATTTATATTCTTCACTCAAAAGTCATCGCATATGTTCCTTCATCTTCTGTAAAAGATGTTTTGACTCAGCCGGATATTGACGGAAAGAGGGCGAGATGGATTGCAAAAATGATTGAGTTCAATATTGAAGTAAAGCCCACCAAATTGGTAAAAGGCCAGGGCCTTGCCAAGATTTTAGCAGAGTAAAATCATAAGCTGCTGGATATTAATTTCATAGCAGAAATTTCAGAAAATTCACAGACAGAGTCGGCAACAGAAGGGCAGCATGACAGTCAGCAAGTGGCAGAGCACTTGGCTTCCTGTGAATGGTATGCTGGCATCATACATTTTCTGCAAAAGCTTGAAGTTCCTCCTAAACTCAGTTTGACTCAAGCTCGGGCTCTCAAGCTCAGAGCTATCAAATTCTACATTTATAATAATCAGTTGTATTGGAGGGACCCGGCTGGTCTACTTCTCAGGTGTTTGGATAAAGAAGAGGTTGTCAAGGTAACACATCAGTTTCATTCGGCTGTCTGTAGTGGTCATCACTACTGGAAGACTACTGCCCATAAGATCCTGAGGGTCGGATACTATTGGCCCTTCCTCTTTGCAGATGTGTGCACATTCGTTAAATCTTGTGACAAATGCCAAAGATTTACCGGTAAGCAGCAGCTGAAATCTTTACCCCTAAGGCCTATTGTGGTAAATGGCCCTTTCCAGTAGTGGGGTTTGGATTTTATCAGTGAAATAAATCCTTCATCCAGTGGTCAGCACAAGTGGATTTTGGTAGCCACCGATTACTTCATGAAGTGGATAGAGGCGACCCCCACCCGAAATGCTACACACCAGGTAGTCATGAAGTTCCTCTATGAAAATATTTTGAGCAGATTTGGATGTCCCAAGAGGTTGGTGGCAGATAATGCAGCAGTGTTTAAATCAGAAGCATTGGTGGACATGTGTGAATCAATGGGCATTCAGCTCGTACACTTGACTCCCTACTATCCTCAAGGTAATGGCTTGGCTGAGTCATCAAATAAGAGATTAATCAAAATCATAAGAAAATTGTTAGAGGAAAATAAAAAGAATTGGGATTCCAAACTGAAATTTGCTCTATGGGCAGACAGAGTAACTGTTAAAAAATCCATAGGAACTTCCCCATTCAAGTTGGTTTATGGGACTGATGCTATCTTTCCTGTTCAGTTAGTATTGCATGTGGCTAAGTTCTTTCAGGAAGAGCAAACTGAACAAAATGACATGGTAAGAAGGATGCTGGACTTGGTGGAACTGCAGCAAGCTCGCGAACAGTTAGTGGATAGATTAGAAGCACATCAGATGCAGATCAAAAAGACATTCGACAGAAAGGCAAAGATGGACATTTTTCAGATCTGTGACTGGGTTCTAAAGTGGGATGCTCTTCGACAGGAAAAAGGCAAGCATGGCAAATTCGATTCCTTGTGGACAGGCCCTTTTATGATTACTCAGGTTCAAAACAATAACACTTTCATTCTGCAGAATCTGGAGGGTGACGAAGTGTTCAGTGGCCCGGTAAACGGGCGATTCTTAAAACTTTATTTCATCTAAGGCTGTAAAGCCTATACATTGTAGTGTTAGTCTTAGTTTTATTTTTCAATAACTCCATGCCAAATGGAATCACTAGCAGATAGTTTAGTTTTTAGGTTCTGGTTCAGGAAAGGCATTGATTCTGTGGTTCTTGAAACCTCACAGGGAGGTGTTCATCCCCAATAGGAGCCAGTGTTAACTCCTCAAATAAACCGGTAGATTTATTTGCTTGTTTAGGTGATAGGTGGTAACTTCAAGTCACTTTTGAGTTGAAAAACTTAGGTTTCTGTTTTTATCCTAGAAAATAATGTGATCCATGAAGTCTTATTTTTCAAAATTTGCTTAATTCACTTTCGACAGCTAACAATTGTCCAAAAGTTGATTGTGCACTATGGAAAGGGTCAACTTTCAGCAGCTAAGGCGTGCTTTTCATCAGTCAATGCGTTGTTGAAAGTGGTATATTTCAAAAGGTCCGATAGTCGAGTTCGCATGTGGTGCGCTGTGGAAAGTACATGCTTTCCACAGCTACGAAGCGGTTTTTATAATGTGGCACGCTGTTGAAAGTGTTTACTTTCCGCAGCTAAGGAGTGTTTTCTACAAAGGGGTGCGCTGTTGAAAGTACATACTTTCCGTAGCTAACAATGGTTTTCTACAGAGTCGCACGCTGGTGAAAGGCGAATATGAACAGTTGACAGAGGCGTTTTCCATGGGCCGTTGTGAAAGAAAGCGGGAATCACGTGCGTGATATCCACGTCTGAAGGTAATCATGACATGATCATCCCACGTCAAGAAAATCCAAGGCATGCGCTGATGAGAGTGGGCAATGATAGAAACTCGATTATGCATGTCAGGATACGACTGTAATTCAAATCTGGCCCAGAACTCACGCTCAGCACTCATGGCATCCGGGGTGGAAAATACGAGTTCGGTGATGCAGGTACAGAGGAGGTACCGCCAGCCTGACACCATCAAATCAAATAGTGGTTTGCATATCACAAATCGTTTCCAAAATGCTGTGGAAGTTTTTATTTGTTTCAAAACAGAGCCGAAGCCCGAACTGCTTTCAACAGCTTAGAACCTCGGCTCGACTGACAGTTACAGGGGTTTCAATTGTCAAATTTTTCAAGTTACAGAATGGTGAGAAAACGCAGCGGCGCTCTACTCAAGAAAGAGCTGGATAATTTGTCCTTTCTACAATCACATCCCGAAGTCCAGAAGCATTTTTCGAATGCAGGTTGTATGGAATTCGTCGAAAGGTTGCAAATTGGGTGTCACCAGGCTACAGCAGAAACCTTTGCCAAGAGTTTTGATGGTAATATAGCTCGCGTCGGGTCCATGGAAATCAAAGTGGATGAGGCTGTCATTGCCGCAGCTACAGGTTTGCCAAGAAATGGTCAGAGCTAGTTTAAAACCACCGCTCCCAAAAATTTGGATTTCAGAGTTTATTTGAAAGAGGGGTACAGGCACAAAGCATGGAGAAAAGGTATGCTTGTTTCATATCTAGATGAAGAATGGCAAGAATTGTTCAAAGGAATCCAATTGTACATTACCTTAGAAGGAAGATATGATAAATTGATGATGTACCACTTTAAACTCCTGGATCACTTCACAGGCAAGACCCCTATTAATTTGCCTCATTTCTTATATCAAAGTTTGACTAAGGTATGCAGGAGGATTAGAGCTCAACCCTTGAGCGTGAAAACTACTCTATGTCACCTCGACCTCATAAAATTGATTATCCTGGAAGAATTGAAACAACAGGGGAGGAGTTGGGAGCACTTTCTGTTCTGGGAAGGTTTTGAAACCCAGAATCAAACTACAAATGAACAGATGGCAGGTGCAATGAAACAATCATCTACTCAAAGCAGCTCAAGAAGAAGAAGGGCCTTGCCAGGACCTTCAGAGGACAGGATATCTGGAATAAATCCTCAAAGGTTGAAGAGAAAGTTAAACTTTGAGCAGACCACAGAGCAGACTACACAGCAGAATACAGGGCATCATGCAGAGCAAAGTACAGGGAAGAATATTCTTAACTTTTCCTATTCATATTCAGATTCTGAGCAGCAAATTCAATGCCCTGGCATCAAGAGTTCTGAGCATTCAGCTGAGTGTGCACAGAACTATGAAACCCTCAATTAGACAGAACAGGGAGAATCATCAAAAAACCCCAGGTCAAAGAAATCTCAGAAGATTAAACATCTCAAGGAGGTAATTGCTCAGCAAGAGGAATTGGAGCAGGTGATTAAAGAGAGGTATAAGAAGTTATCTGATAACTTCGCCAAGACAAATGTTTCGTTTGAAAGATTGGCCAAGGAAAGTGTTAGAGAGAAGAAGAAGAAGAAAAAGCTCACCAAAGACTACAACAGCTTATGGTGGCTTGCCAAACGCCTAAAAAGGCAAATCAGGAGGTTCAAACAAAAATTGAAGAAAAAATCTCATCCAGACCTGAAGGTTCTCGCTCAGGTCGCCGTCAATATGCAAGGTGAGAAGTCGGATACCCATTGATTTTGGTTTGAAATCAAATTTCGAAGGTGAAAACTCTTTTTTTGCGCTATCGGGACTTTCAACGGTGCCAGGCTATTATTTCATTACCCATTAGCTGTGGAAAGTGACAGCTTTCAACAGCTAACCCGTGAAAAAATTAAACGGTTGCGCTGTTGAAATTTGGGAGAGCAATTTTTGAGGTCGAAAACACAACAGTTCATTCTAAACAGATTTTGAAGAGATTCCAGTGTATCAGTGGACTATTAGATCGCATGCAGGAAGTTCAACATCAGGGATTCGAGGGATTTTTTTTGGTTACACATGCAAAACCATTTCCTAAAAATTCAACCATAAACATTGGGAAATTGAACAGTCAAATACAGGTGTCCTGTTAACTTTCACCACATTACAGAGATCAAGAGCTCAAGGATGTAGCTGGCGATTTTGGGATATTGAAGACAGTTCGACTTTCTAGTTTAGTTGTTAAAGACTTTACTTTCAAGACATTTAGATAGAATTGAGTTGTGTTTATTAAATGCAGATCCCTGTTTTTAGGATCTGCAACAACTGTTTGTAAGACTATAAATAGCTATTTTTGAGACGAACCAAGGGTTCGATTTTGGGTTCTATGATGCTGCCACTGTAATGAAAAGACTTATTCTTATTTTATAAAAAAATTCAAGCTTCCTTCAGTTGTGTTGTCATATTTTTCTCCTCTATTCTCTGATAGCTTATGAGTGAAAGTTCTTTATTGATGCTCATTCAATTTGCAGTGACTGTCATCTCACCGGTTGATTGTTTTAGCTGATAATCATAAGTTATTTCTTTGGTTATTAAACCCATTGTGCTTGTTGGTATGAAGTATAATCTGGTTCAATAGCTATTTTCTTCCCCATTTAATCAAACCTTGTCTGACTGCATTGCTAGAAGGCCTTGTGAGATTTTGTATTCCTAGACATTCTTGAAAACACAGTCCAGTCCCTAGATATTCATCTTGATCCAAAAACCACACCACCAAATATTAAGAAAATATTTCCAAAAAGAGTTAGTTACCAGGCATCTCCGACTTACAGCCTAGGAGAGTTTCCTGGAGTGATAACATGGTGGATAGCTACGGATCGCTTATTTTGGTCCAGAGGAGGTTAGGTGCCTCTCACTATTAGTGTTGACCATTGCACACTTTACCAGTGATGGGAAACGCATTAGTTGTGATCTTTTGTATTATGTTGATTCTTTGGTACAGAGGCCATGATGTATTAGATGGTCTGGCATTTTTTTGCGGCAGCTTTGTATAGCTCTAGATAGATGTCATGCTATGATACATGGGAGGGAGAACTTTCCTTTTGCTTCAAAGTTGTTTTGTTTATGTTTTGAGGTTTCCAGAGACGAGGCCTACTTTTTTTCATCATCCTTCTAGGATGATGACTAAAGTTCATATGCACATGTGGGGCGAGATGATGCCCAAGAGGGGCCAGCCGGAATTTTCAGCCAAGATTTCTACTAACGCATTGGAGCTACTTGCCAGTAAGTCCAATCACATGTTCATGATGGTGACATTTCCTTACATGGGATTGGATTGGAGAGGATGTATGAACATACTCTTCACACCGGATGAGAAACCATATGCTAGAGGTAATATTAGTGTTTGTTTAAATTAATTTAGCTTCATTTTATTGTCTTACTTAAAATTAATTCTAACACATTCTTTAACTTATTTTATTAAATTGTTTAATGAAACTATCTAATTATTGTTGTGTACTATATATTTTGCAGATATAGACACATTCCTTGGGACAATGCCTCCTCCCCCACCAGATGCAGATGAGGAGATGCATGAGGCCACGGCGGGTCATGGTCCTTGGGTGCAGATACCTGGCATGCACCATAGATTGGATACTAGATTCAGGTTGGAGTGAGGTGACCAACTCTGTGCACTTTTGGTTGAGGTGGGAGTCTGCCCTGTGCTAATGCGAGACATCAAGGAAGATCCTATGCTCTTGGAGCTTTGGAGGGAGATGTCGTGCGATATGATTCCTTTTATGCGTCATATTATCAAAGCTACCATACTACTAGCGGTGAGGAGGGTTGTTGATGATATGCACTCTTCCTCCAGTACCCATTCATTCAGTACCCCTTCATCCAGTACTCCATCGACTGATGAGAGTGGCCATGATCCTTCTCCATATCCTCCTCCTCCTCCTTCACCTCACCCAGATGAGCAGGGAGCACCTATTCCTCCACTACTTGTTTCTCATCAGAGAGTCGACCAACCACCTCCTACTTCTCCTCATAGAGTCGACCAGCCACATCCCGATCTTCCACTTCCTCTTAACCATCCATCATCTTCTACTACAGACCAGGCCTCCACCACTGTTGTAGATATTATTATCACATCAGTTGGACCAGATATGTTATAGCAGTTATTTGACTTTTTCATGATATATATATATATATATATATATATATATATATATATATNATGGTGCATTTTTTATGTTCATGTTGATGTACTTAATTTATATGTTGATGTTGATGTGTATATTGTTAGGTCATGTTTGTTAAATGTGCTTGATATATGTGTATGTTATAACAGTGTTCATTAGATGTGCATTTTTCATATTGATCAAGATGATGTACTTAATTAATTTATATGTCAATGTTGATGTGTACATTGTTAGGTCATGTTAGATATGTTTGTTAAATGTGCTTGATAGATGTGTATGTTAAATGATGCTTGTTAGATGTGTGTGATGGTGATGTTAGACAATGATTGTGTTTTGTTAGATGTGATCACAATGATGATGCCCTGTTAGATTATTAGATTTGTGTGCTAGCTTATTAATGACGTTTATATGTGCTAGTGGTATATATAATTAGATGATCTTAGCGAATTTAGATGTGTATTTTAGATGATGTTTATGTTTGTTAGATGATTATCATCATGATGTTTATTTTTATTAAATGATCTTTATAATAGATTATGTATTGGTGAACTTATATCAAAATTTTATATATGAAACATAAAGACTTAATTTAAATAAAAAATGCAAAGATATTTTTATAAATTACAAAGTTCAATATGGTTGAAACTGTAATTGTAAAGTTACCATAAACATTTTTCTATTGCATAGATAGTTCATACATATTCATTCTAACTAAATTATTTTTCAAAAAACAAATTACATATGAATAAATGTTATTTTCCATTGTACTCTTACTCTTTTTTAATAGACTCTTCTACACTAAAAATTGTTATTATAAAAAGTTATGATCTTCAATGATAAGCATTCTATTGGCCCTAAACTTTTATGGATGCAAATCTTCCTATTGTTATTTGTCATTATTTAGTAAGTTGATTGCTATCAAATTTTTAAATTACTTCATTAATTGTGGTTTTAGTCAACATTGGAGGCATAATTTAAATAATTCCAAAAACAATGATAGAAAAATGTAAACTAACAAACACTTCAGTTAAAAAAACAAATTATCACAAAAACCAAATTTAAATAACATCATATAGTACTTGGATCGTTATGAAAAACATCACTCTTCATTATAATTATATATTTAGTAATTAAACAATCCATTAATATACTAATACAAATAAAATAACAAAATTGAATAATAAATTTAATTCAATTTATTTAAAATTATTAAGGATTTAATTTATTAGAAAATTATAAACTATTTTATGAAATACTAATTATATAAAATTAGTGAAAAAAATAAACTCCATCTTTGTCTTGATAACTCAAATTTAAAGTCTCACAAACTTAGAATTAAACAATATGCATAGATTACATCTAATTATATTTCAAAATCTTCACATTAATTTCATTGTAAGATTAGTTATTAATTTTTAAACTAGTATCGCATTAATATGTTCTTTAAAACATGTTAGAAAATTGATTTTTAAATTATAAACCACATTTTTATATGATATTACTTTTAAATCTACAAAATACATCAACATAAACTCAATTTTTGAATCACCATGTTAACATATCATCAAAAAGGTTGTACCATTAAACATGCATATCAACCATATTATTACTTCTAATATCAACATAGATTATTGGATAAATAAGAAATTGTGTAAATTCAAATATTACCATTCAATATCTAAACATGTTGCCAACTATTAAATTATATGTCATTGCATATATATAATTAAAAAAATAATAATAATAACTCATGCATGGTTTAAAATATTTGTAACTCAAATGCTCAAGCAAGGAGATACAATGCAAATCTTAAAATTTTCCTAAGATATTTAAGGATCAAAGTCACATCACTAACAAAATTCCTTTATACAAGTGCTTGAGTGTGTCCAAGGGTTAGAGTATTGTTAATAAATGGATAAATGTCACCTTCTATACACATCAAAATTCTAACACCATTGTGACAACGAAACAATGTTTTGGAAAGATCTTTTTTAGGTCTCAATGCTTCAATAACATGTTGGTAAAGGGTCAAACTTCTAACATCTTGAGGCCTTTTTGAAAAAGAAAAAAAACAATTTCTCATATGTGTATTTTGGAAATTACTGGTGATATTAAATTCTTAAATGCTTTAAACTTGACATATTTCTCCTACAAGGAAAAGACTTTTCTATCATTTTAGTTAAATGTTAGCATTGTCATTAATTGTTCCAAGATGTTCAAGGGTGGTTTTAACATCATAAAATTTTATATGGAAAAAGTAGAATTTTGTATCCCATT
>JASDQU010413403.1:0-10399 GCA_032191745.1 Picea mariana
TACAGACTGTCCACGATCCAATGCAACTAGTCCCACCCAATTTGGATACTCTAGGAAGAATTTATGATTGTTTTACCTGGAACACCTACTTGAGACTAGCCAATAGGACTAGTCAGATACCCTATCTTACACAAGGTGTATATACAAATTTATGATGACCCAGAAGCTGAACTTTTTACCACAGATAAAAAACTAATTTCTGTAAATGGCCCCCAGATTTCAAGGTCTGGAACGTTACAAAATTTTTTTTATAGCGAAAATTTTGCAAAGACTCATTTCAGGATGATTCCAGAACCCTATATTGTACAAGCTATATCTCCGAAATGATAAGGCCTCAAGAGCTAAATTTTGAACCCAACGTACCTTGATCCGTCTTCTAAATACCATCCAAGCCGTTCCTTCTGAAACGTTGTAGAAAACAAGTTATAGCGAAAATTTCACAGTGTCTCAGATGTTGCAGCGAAACCCCAAGACCTTGAGCTCTGATACCATATGTTAAGAACAAAACATCAATATAGCATAGAAAAACCTCAGGAAAAGTACTCAATGCCTTGAAAAAGAGATAATCTCAGATAATAAGCCTCTTCGAGGGGGCAACCTCCTTTTACCCCACTTAAATGTTCAAGTACAAGATGATTCAAAATGAAAATGTCTCCTTGGTATATATAGGAGACTAGGAGGTTTAATGGCCTAAAGCTGACATAAATTAAATAACATTACTAATCTAAATTACAACTAATGGCCTAAATCCGACATAAATAAAATAACATTACTAATCTAATATGCCCCAATTAAGTGGTAATGAGCCAATATTAGGGCTTAACAGATCGACCCCATATATTCCAGACTCCTCTGTGGAAATCTACTCCCAGTAAGTTTCCCACCAATGTTTGACATGGGGGAGAGACTTAAGGAGTACGAAGGTGATATTTTCCTTGTCGGAAAAATTATGAACAAAGAAATAACCTTCTAGTATATTTAACCATTTTTTTAGGGCATCTGCATCTATTTGGCCTTTAAATACGAGAATATAAAAATTAACTTGTACCTTGAAAGGTGAGGTGCCTCCAAAGTGGCTTCTTGATGAATATGTGCATGATGCTATCGACAGGCATTGAAGGATGTGGGAAAAATTCTCTATCATTTCGTCCCTCTGTCGTGTGAGAGCTTGCTCAAGCAACAGACTGATAGGATCGTCTACTCCGTCATTTTTATTTTCTTCCACCATTGAGGGTTTTTTGGGTGTGCGAGAGAGATTTTCCTCAAGAGATACAAGCTCAAGACCCAACTTTCTATACTCTGACCTCGTCGGGGACATGCACTAAAAAATGATCAAGAGCAGCCTGCTCTGATACCACTGATCCGGATTATTTTCGGTACGAAATGAGAGCGGATATATAACACATAAATATTTAGAGATATTGCAAGAGAGACAACAATATAACAGAGATATAGAAGAAATAACAAGAGTCACAAATATACAGTAATACATGATTTCTATTAATGAAATAAATGTACAGAGATTGTAAAATACAGAGTGAAAGACTCGCTAGAATGGTGGTAGCTTATCTCTGAGAAGAGATGTGATGGCTACTCACATCTGTGAGAAGATGATTATTACGATGAGGCTCTAAGGTACTTTTTAACATAAGTAAAATCCAAAACCCTAACCCCGAAAGATGAAAATCCAAAAGGTTTGTATGCCCCGATGGGGGTAGTTGATATGTCAACTTCCCAGGGGTGTAACTTTTGCATACGATCTCCGTTTGGGGCGCTTAATAGCTTGTTGGAAATATCTATCCGAGAAATACAACGTTTGGGTGAGAAACATGATCTACAATCCATGTTGCTCCCCGTTTTCTAAAAAAAAATCGTTTAGGGCCTCAAAATGGCCCCGAAAGTTAAAAACTGCTAAAAATAGTAAATTACCCAAATTGTCAGAAACATGTTTTGGGCCAGTTGGAGAAGGTGGGTGGCCACCGATATCCACCTGGATCAAAAAAATGGTAGGGAATCAATGGTCCTTAAACAACACCTAGATCAATGGTCGATGCTTTCTTTGGGCCCCCAGGATCTGGAGGTTCTCACAACACTAAAATCCCAGTCCCCTAGGGTGTCGAATAGGATAACTCATGAAGGACGATGGATCAACAGTCCATGGCTTCCCAACAACTGACGGCTAAGATCCTCTTTGAGACTCCTAGATTCTTTAACCTGTATTTCCTCTATATTTTCAAACCTTCAAAACTCCATATTTAGTGACATGTGTCCACTGAAATCAATGGTTCACACATCCCCTTGATTGGACTATTCAGATCTGCTTCAGGACTCAAAGCTCTGGGAGTTCCCAATGCTCCTTCCAACGAAACCTTCAGACCTTCGTTTCTCCAAACTAAAAAATATATCAACATGTTTCCCCTTGGTTGGATGACCGAGATTAACTCCAACCTTCTGGCTTGAGGAGTTCTCATACACTACACCTTGATTTCCCTCATAGTTCCAAATCTCTGGACTTCAGGATCTGATGCCACGGTCTAGATTTACTCCAACTCCCGGCTCTTTGGGAGCTCTCAAATCAGCTCAATGTAATTCTTTTGGAGTGTTGTCCCTCTAGAACCCTATATCTACTACCACATGTTCTCTCAAACCAACGGATAGGATTATCATTGACTTTTGGGAACTCTCAGTCCTGGACCCTTTCACCTTTGTTCCTCTAGAGAGTCAAACTTCCATACCCTACCTTATCTGTCGACACATGTACTCTGTGCCAACGGATATGATGTGTTATAGTCTTTAAAGATTTGGGAACTTCCAAACTTTAATAACTATCGCCCAAGTTCCTCTCGAGCTTCAATTCTTTGAATGTCACGATGTAATTCCACATGGCCTTACCTATCGATGGCTAGGATCCACTCTAGTACTTTGGAGCTTCGGGACTTCCTCTCCTCTGTACAACAATAGTCTAGGTCTTTCAGACTACTAATATCTCGAACCACCCTAATCCACTGACACATCACTTCACTAATCACCAACCTCGATTTAATTCGGGCTTCAAGACTTCCAAAGTTCTAACTCCTATACACACAAAAACAGTCAGACTTATGAAGTACAAAGGGCCTACAAGGTTAAACCCCATGCAACTTACCTCTATCCAATAGTCGTTGTAGCTTGCACCTAGATCCGACATACAATATTTTTCCTTCTCCCCTGAGCGCTCCTCTTTCTGCTAGATTGGATTTTGGCAGTCCATATATTCTCCCGCAGCTAATCCAATGGCTCCTATAGCTCCTCTCTATGGCTGCTACACTTTCCTTTCAAATGAAGGATTTTCTCAATAATTTTTCAAAGGATTAACCTTTGATCCTCCTCTGGAAAGGCTGACTCCTTGGCCTTTGTTTGTGCTACATCTAATGAGATTTATTCAACACTTGGTGAAGTGTGAGCACACACTTGTGCTTCTTTCCTGAACTCAAGACTTAAGAAAGTCTCTGGCACATTCTTTTTGCTCTCTCTCCTTTAACAGCTTGGGACCTTTGAAGGTCACCTATGCATTCCTTGTATTCCTCCAGAACTTCTAAGTTTTCATCTTAAAAGGGTCTCAACATTTTGTTCCTTCAATTTAATTCTTGTGCCCTCCTAGTAATCTGTGCTTGTCCTCCCAATCTTGACCAACAATTTAGCAGTGTGTTGGTTTTGTGCACTCCTTTCATGGTTTCACTTCCTAAATTATAAAACTCTTGAAATTCACTTGCACACTCGTGCTCTTTGTGCATACTTTGACTGGTCCTCCTGAGATTTACCTTCTAGTGTGCCCTCTTGGAAATCTACTCATAGAAACAAAAAATAGAGTTGTTGCGCACTCCTTGCACCTGCTTGATGCACTCCTTGCAGAGCTTCCTCGAAGTATTCAACAACTCTGGTTTATCTTCTTCAGATTTTTCAAAAACTCTGATTCGCACTCCTTGCACTTGCTCGACTATATTTCCCACTATCTCTTCTGAACAAAACAAGTATAAAAATACTCTGCCCTCGCATTCCCTGCATGGAACTTAGAGTTCAGTAAATCATTCATGCTTTCACTTTCACAATATCCCCTTATGATTTTGAGATTGTTCTGGTGTGCCAACATGGCATTCTCTTCCTGAACTCCGGACAATGTTTGAAACACACTCCTTGCATTTGACTCATAGAGTATTTCTATTACTCAAGTGTGCACTCCTTGCGCAAGCCTAAGAGCCCAAAACACTCGAAAAATATTAGATAGAAAGAGAAGTCTATTTAATCCTACAAATGAAATATATTTTTATACATCCAAAACATACATTCGAGAACACAGTAAACATATAAATCATTCAAAGACATTCAAAAAATAGATAAACATACATAGAAACCTCATAGAAAGGAAAAATTTCTCTTTGTATTAAGATATGAATTCTTTGTACAATGTTTACAAAACCGTACTACAATAAAGTCTTATTTTCTCTCCTATCCTCTCTTGATCTCTTCAAATTGCTTAAGAACTCACTAACTGACTCATGAATTTCGATACAATATATTTTTACAAAAGAGAGGCTCCTCGAGCCTTCCCTCCAATGACCTACATTAAATTACATTAAATTACATTCAATGGACATCTCTTATGAATCATACCTAAAAATACCTTCCTGTCAGCCATTAAAGGTGACTTCACACTTGGCATGTTCAAATGCATGGGCTTGACTTTCCTTAAGCTTGTAGACTTTAATTTCTTTTAATTGCATTAAAAATTTTAATTTGGGTTCAAAATGAGAGGGCTAGAGCCTCTCTTCCCTCAGAACTTGCTCTTCCTAGTGCACTGATGTGCTATCTTGTTGATGTGTTCGCAATATGAAGTGATTCTCCAACATCATATCCCCACGCTGACAAAATCATGAGCTCCTTCTCATGGCTTCTCTATTGCTGCTATTGAAATCCTCCAAGATCCCAAATATGAAATTGGATTTGCCCATCTTCTCCTATTCCTTTATGTTGTTGTTGTTGTTGTCTTGTTTCTAGTCTATGGTTTGTATCCTCTCTCCCACATCTCCTCTTCTTCATCCAATTCCAACTTAACATGTTGGACTCACTAAATTTCAACTATTATCCTTTTCGTCAGGGCTTCTAGCTCTTCACACAGATCAACAAAATCCATGTTGTCTATTGCTCTCTCCTCTACTCTAGGTTCCAATTATGCATTCATCTCTTGCTCATCTCCCTGGCTGAAATTTTTGAGCAATTCCACTGAATGCTATTTCTTTCTCATCTCTTGGGAATATTATAATGTCTTCTCTTTCTTCTCCTTCGTGACAGTATCAGTTGGTTGTCACTATTCTGTTGCACCTGCAATGCACAAACAATTATCTTTGAAAATAATTGGACTCATGGCCTCTTCTTTGGATGCCTACTCCATCACCTCCTCTCAAGAAATATATGCACAGGCCTCTATTGGTCTACTCGACAGGAATATGCCAATTCCTCCAATCATCAAAATGAATTTTTGATCCTCCTCCTCTCTCAATGTCCCTAATTGATCTGAACTCACCTCCAAGTTCATGAGACACTCACACAGTCTCATATCCTTTTTATTTCCCACCTGGATAGATGAAATTTTTGTTCTTCCCTCCTAGTAGTCTCCAAGATCCCCTACCGATCTCTTCTCATTTCCCACCTGGGAATTTTTAATTTCATCTCTGTCCTCATGCCATTCTACGATATCTATGTTCGATCTCTCCTCATCATCACTGAGGTTCCTTCCAATCTCTGGTTCACAAATGTAAACTGTCTTTTCCTCTATGTCAATGAAGTATTCAACATACCTCAACCACCTTCTCAACACCTAACGCTGCCTCTTAGAAACCAACCACTAGATAGGCCAATTTAGTTTCATCTTCAGGGGCCATTCATATCTCCAGCTTCCTTTCATTGCTTGTTGCATCTTCAACAGCATCCTATCCAGCTCCTCTCATATCTCGTTGAGCTCTTTTTCCATATTCTCTTTGCTCACCTACTAGTGGTCTCCTCTTCGACCGTGCTTCTGGCCTTCAGTATCCTTTTTCTTCTCCTTCCTTAATAATGCAACTAGTTCTTTTCTTTCATCCCATCTAGATGTCTACTTTTCCTTCTCTACAATTGAGAGCATAAATAGCTTTATCCTACAACCCTCCTGGTTGTCTACTGACTGATGCACACTTTCAAATAATCTTCATAGAGCGTCAACACTCTATCATATCCCCCCTTGCTTGTTGTCCAAAAAATGAAATCAGGCTCTGATACCTCTTGATGGTATCAAACTAGAAACTTTTTATGGCTCTGATACCACTTGATGTAGAACCCCACCCTCTCACGGGGTCTGTACGACCTCTCGGTCTAGCATCGTTCAAAAACGGGATTTGGATCAACTCTAAGGATTTTTTTGAACCCCCTCAAATAACTATACATAGGTCCTTTATCTCTTTCCTCGACACACCAATCTTCCTTCGTGAGGGTCTAACACTTCAATAGAGTCTTTCTATGTGACCCCAAGCCAAACCATGGGATAAACAATCCTTTTAACTCCAATTTGGGTTATATCCCCTTTTCTTCGGCCAACCACTCATATGGTTGTGGGTTGTGACCAAGCGCGTAACCAAAATGCGCAAATTTGGGACTTCGGAGCTTCGGGCTCTGAGAGCTTCAACCTCCACACCGTCCACAACCCCTGAACTCACGAGTTCATGAATTGATGGACCTCCGAGAAATGGCATGGAATAAACGGTCCTTAACCCACACCCAGATCAACATTTGATGCTTTCTTCGATCCCCCAGGCTCCATAGGTTCTCAAAACACTAAACTCCCTATCCCCTAGAGTGTCGAATCGGTGAACTCGTGAAGGAAGGCGGATGAATGGTCCACAGCTTCCCAACACCCAAAGACTAGGATCCTCTTCAGGACTCCGGCCTTTGAGAGTCCTAGCTTCTCCAAAATTTATTTCCTATGGAGTATCAAACCTCTGAACCTCCATATTTAGAGCCACACATCCACTAAAATCAACGGTTGACACATCCCCACAATTGGACATTTTTAATCTTCTTCGGGACTCAAAGCTCTGGGAGTCCCCAAGGCTCCTTCCACTAAAACCTTCAGACCTATATTTCTCTTAACTACAAAATCTAGTGCGACGTTTCTCCTCGGTTGGATGATCGAGATTAATTCTGTCCTTGAGGCTTCAAGAGTTCTCACACACTACACCTTGATTTCCCATGGAGTACCAAGTCTCTAGACTTTGGGATTTGTTGCCACATATCTCTCTCGATCAACGGTCGATATTTACTATGGCTCCTAGCTCTTCGGGAGCTCTCAACTGAGCTCAACGTAATAATTCTGGAGTGTTGTCCCTCCAGACCCCTGGATCTATTTCCACATGTTCTCTCCAGCCAATAGACAAGATTGGCATTGACCTTCCGAAACTTTTGGTCTAGGAAACTTTCACCTCTATTCCTCGGGAGAGATGAACTCCCAGACCCTACCTTTATCTGCCAACACATGCAATCTTCTCCAACGGTTATGATTTTCTCCAACCTTCAGAGCTTCGCGAACTTCCACACTTTAACAACTCTCACCCAAGTTCCTTTGGAGCTTCAAGTCTCCAGACTTCATAATCTAACGCCACATGTCCTTACCTCCAGATGGCTAGGATTGACTCTGGTAGTTTAGAGCTTCAGGACTTCCTCTCCTCCACGTAACAATGGTCCAGGTCTTCTAGAATGTTGATATCCCGAACCACACTAATCTAATGATCACTTCACTAATTAACAACCCTAATTTAATATGAGCTTTCAGACTTTGGGATTTCTAACTCCTCTACACATAAAAAATGTTGGACCTATGAAGTCCGAAGGACCTACAGGGTTGAACCCCATTAAACTTACCTCGATCAAACAGTCACTGTAGCTTGTGCCTAGATACAATTGACAATATTTTTCCTTCTCCCCTACATGCTCCTCCTTCTACTAGACCGGATTTTGGCAGTCCATATCTTCTCTCGTTGTCGATCCAATGGATCTTGTAGCTCCTCTCTACGACTGTTATGCTTTCCTTCCAAATGAAGGATTTTCTCAATAATTTCTCAAAGGCTTAACCTTTGATCCTCCTATGGCAAGGCCGACTTCTTGGCATTTTTTTGTGTTTCACCTCCAAAGATTTCTTCAACACTTGGTTAAGTGTGAGCACACACTTCTTCTTCTTTCTTGAACTAGAGACTTAAGAAATTCCTCGGCGTGTTCTTTGTGCAATCTTTCCTTTGACAACTTGGGACCATTGAGGGGAACCTATGCATTCCTTGTATTCCTCTGGAACTTGTGAGTTTTCATCTTCAAAGGGTTTCAACCCTTTTTTCCTTCAAGTTAATTATTTTTCCCTCCTGGCACTCTGTGCTTGTTCTCGTAAGATTGATGAACACATTAGTAGTGTGTTGGTTTTTCACACTCCTTGCATGACTCCACCTTCTGAATTATGAAACTCTAAAAATTCACTTGCGCTCTCTCTGAAGACTTGCATTTCTCCTCCTGAGCTTTACCTTCTGGTGTTCCCTCTTGGAAACATGCCCACAAAAATGAAAAATAGAGTTCTTGTGCACTCCTTGCGCCTGCTCGATGCACTCCTTGGAGAGATTCCTCAGAGTATTCAACAAATCTGGTAAATCTTCTTTAAAGTGTTCATAAACTCTATTGTGAACTCCTTGCACTTTCTTAGCAAGATTTCCCACTATCTCATATGAAAAAAATGAGTCTTAAAAGACTCTTCCCTCGCACTTCTTGTGTGGCTCTCAGAGTATTCAGTAAATCTGTCGTGCTTTAACTTGCACAGTCTCCCCTTCTAAATTTGATTTTGTTCTAGCATTCCCACCTAGCATGCTCTTCCTGAACTTGAGACAGAGTTCGAAAAACACTCCTTTCATTGGCTTCACGGAGTATTTCAATTACTCTAGTGTGCACTCCTTGCACAAGCCTAAGAGCCCAGAACACTTAGAAAAATTCAGATAGATAGAGAAGTCTATATAATCCTGCAAATGAAACATATTTTCATACATCCACAACATACATTCAAAAACACAGTAAACATAGAAAGCATTCAAAGACATTCAGAAAACAGATAAACATACATAGAAACCTCATATGTAGGAAAAACTTCTCTTTGTATTAATATATGAATGCTTTGTACAATATTTACAAAACTAGACTGCAACAGAGTCTCACTTCCTCTCCTTTCCTCTCTTGAGCTTTTCAACTTGCTCAAAAACTCACTAACTGACTCATGAATTTCGATACAAGAGATTTTTACAAAAGAGGGTCTCATGAATCCTTCCCTCCAACTACCTCCATTAACTTACATTCAATTACATTTGATGGACATCCCATTTGAATCGGACCTAAATCTACCTTCATGTCATCCATTAAAGGCGACTTCACAATTGGTCTATTCAAACACATGGGATCGGATTTCCTTGAGCCTACAAACTTTAATTTATTTTAATTGCATTAAAATTTTTAGTTTGGGTTCAAAATGAGAGGGTTGGAGCCTCTCTTCCCTCAGAACCCGTTCCTCCTAGTGCATTGATGCGGTGGATTATTGATGCACTGGTGAGGTGGAGTGATGCTCCTACATCAACATGGTTCACCCTTATTAATAAGAGTGGGAATGGTTCATGTAGCCTTGCCATCTTGCGATGTCTCTTGAACCTGTATTTGATCCATCCTGCCAATGATAAATTTTATCGATTTCTCTGTGCATGTCATTTTTTTTTTTTTTCTTATGTTACTTGAAACAGATTTGTGCAAGTCCTTCATTGGTTGTTGTGTTACATGAAGAGGAGTGTCCACCTCCTTGGTCTTCTCTATCATTCTCATCATAGAAATCCTCAGCTTCTTGTTAGGCGGAAATATTGTCATTTAATTTCGTTGTAGTACTTGCCCAACTATTTAATTTGTCAATCCGAGGTTCGTAGACTTATGAAGCACACACACTATATATGAAGGACTAAAGTAGAAGTAATCTAATCTAAATTTCTGAAATGAAATTAATCTAGGAAAGCATTGAAAGACTAACTATGAAAGCAGTAAATTAATCTAAGAAAGAAATACAACATGTGAAGAGTTGAATGACCAAAAGACATATGTGAGCTTACACAACATATCAATCTCAAATTATATTACAAGACTCAAATGAAAAAACATGAAAGAATAACAAAGCTAAGAATCCCCTTCTCCTAATACAAGACCAAATTATGAATTACATGATCTCTAACTCTCAGGCTAATCTCCCAATTATGAATAACATGATCCCCCTCATGAAGAGAGAACACTCTCTTATATACATGAGAGTCTTGAAGAGTGTCATAATTAT
>JASDQU010413410.1:0-10577 GCA_032191745.1 Picea mariana
CCTCAGTTTCCACTCTCGAAACTCCAAAACCTCCTCCGAAACTAAATCCAACTATCCCTCCTCATCCAACGGGGGAAGCTCCTCTGATGTGCTAATGAATTGTCCCACTGTCTTTTTTAGGCAAGACACATGGAACACGTTATGAATATTTCTCCCCTCTGGAAGCTCTAGCTCATAAGCAACATCGCCTACTCGGCGCATGATCCTGTAAGGACCATAAAATCTGTGCTTGAGATTCTCTGCCCCACTCTTCTTCAGAGATGACTGTCTATAGGGTTGGAGTCTCAAGAAAACCAAATCTCCAACCTCAAAGCTGCACTCTATCCTGTGCCTGTCTGCACTTATCTTCTGTCGATTTCGTGTCGTCTGTAGGTTCTCTTTCAACAACTTGAGAATCTCCTGACTCTCTATGATCCAATCCTTGGCCTTGGGATATTTTCTCTCCCCGAAGACCAAGTCTACCAAAGTGGGAGCATCATACCCGTACAATGCTCGAAAAGGTGTCATACCAATAGACATGTGGAAGGTGGTGTTGTAGCAATGTTCTCCTAAATGTAACCACTTTACCCACGTTCTCTGTTGTCCTCCTACATAGTTCCTCAAATACCCTTCAACCCACTTGTTGACAATCTTGGTCTGCCCATCTGTCTAAAGCTGATAGTTGGTGCTAGGTGTCAACTTTTTCCCCACCAACCGAAACAACTCTCTCCAAAATGTCCCTATGAACTGACTATCCCTATCACTAACAATGTTCTTCGGCAACCCATGAAGTTTGAATACCTCCCTGAAGAAAAGCTTGGCTACCTGAATTTCATTGTACTCTTTCGGTATGGCGTAGAAGTGAGCAAACTTGATCAATTTGTCTACCACTACATAGATACAGTCCTTACCCTGGACCTTGGGTAGACCTGTGATGAAGTCCATAGATATACTCTCCCATTTCTGCTCTGGAATGGGAAGTGGCTAAAGTAGCCCTGCTAGAAGAGCATGCTCTAACTTGTTCTGCTGGCAAGTCACACATTCACTGACGTGTCTCATAACGTCTTGTTTGAGGCCCTTCCATGAGAACCTCTCTATGATCTGTCTGTAGGTTTTGAAAAACCTCTGATGGCCTGCTAGAGGTGAATCATGAACTGTGGTGAGGATCTTCTTCTTAAGCCCTGAATCTGGTACCAAGTAGACTCTATCCTTGTAAAATATGACATCGTCAATGACCCTATACTGGTCATCCTATATCTTCCCATCCATCACCTCACAAGCGAACTTGTTCTTGGAATATTCCACTAACAATTGGGATTTCCAATCTACTGAAATCTCCATCAAAGAACATGTCGCAGGTCTCCTCGATAGTGCATCGGCCACAATGTTCTTCTTCCCCTTTACATACTCTATGTCAAATTCGAATGCATGTACCTTCGTCACTCATTTCTGTTGGTGCTCACTGAGGTCCTTCTACTCAATGAAATACTTCAAACTGTTGTGATCGGTCTTGACCACGAATTTATTGCCCACCAAATATTGTCTGAACTTGGTAAAGGCATGCATGATTGCCAACATTTCCTTGTCATAAATGGAGTACAACCTCTCAGGTTGACTAAGCTTCTGGCTCTCGATTAGAATGGGGTGTCCTCCTTGCATCAAAACTGCACGAATCCCTTCGTCGGATGCGTCACACTCTAGTACAAATGGCAAGGTGAAGTCTGGTAGTGCCAACATTGGACAAGTGCCCATGACTTCCTTCATGTGATCAAAGGCTTCCTGTGATTTCTCGATACATATGAAGGCCCCATGCTTGGTAAGATCTGTCAGCGGTGCTCCAAGCTGAGAAAAACCCCGAACAAACCACCTGTAATAGTTGCACAGCCCGAAGAAGCTCCTCAATCCTGTCACGTTATTGGGCGTCAGCCAATCCAGAATGGACCTAATCTTCTCTTGGTGCACTTGTACCCCCTTTGCACTGATGATGTGGCCTAAGTAAAATAGCTCTGTCATACCGAACTCACACTTGGACTCTTTGGCATATAATGATTGTGCCTCCATGATGCTCAATACCTCATCGAGGTGCCTCATATTCTCTTGCCATGACCGGCTATAGATCAAGATGTCTGCGAAGAAAACCAAGATTGATTTCCTTAACTGATCCCTGAATATATGGTTCATGCAAGACTGGAATGTAGCGGGTGCATTGGTTAGCCCAAATGGCATAACCAGGAACTCGAAGTGTCCAAAATGACATTGAAATGTCATCTTCTCTATGTCCTGCTCTTGGATGCTGATCTGATGATATCCAGAGCATAGATCAATTTTTGAGAAGAAAACTGCCCCATGCAGTTCATCCATCAACTCATCAATGCATGGGATAGGGTACCAAATCTTGATGGTTTTCTTGTTCAAGGCTCAGTAATCAATGCACATCCTCATGGTGCCATCCTTCTTCAAAACTAAGACAATTGAAGAAGCAAATGGGTTGTTGCTCGGTCTGATGTGTCCCATCACCAAAAATTCCTTGATTGTCTTCTCTATCTCATCCTTGAACCTCCTAGGATGACGATAAGGGGGGGTGATCATATATTTGGCCCCCTCCTCCAACTCAATAGTGTGCTCAAACCCTCAGGTGGTCTCCCTAGTGGAATTGCCTCAAAGACCTGTTGATGTCGTCCCAATAAATTCTTTATCTCGGTATGGTATTATTGTCGACCTTCCGAATCCTTTTGAGTAGTGATCAAGCATTCTGCAGCATATGCTACCTCCCCATGTCTAAATATCCTCTCCATCCTCTTGGTTGAAACTATCTTGGGTGATCCTGTTAACATACCTCTTAGAACAACCTTCCTCCCATCCTGATCTCCGAATCCCATTTCCAAGGTTTGGTAGTTGGTAGTTATTTTTCCCAAGGTAATCATCCACTGAACTCCTAAAACCACATCTCTGTCCGATAAGTCAACCACATAAAATGTGTCTCTCACTGTGTATTTTCCTAACTTCATCTCTAAGTTTTGAACTCTGTATAGACACTCCACTGTGTGGCCATCTGCTACCGCAACATCAAACCCCTCAAACTCCTCTATCTGAAGTGCCAGTCTCGATACTAGTGAACCGTCGATGAAGTTGTGGGTGGCCCCACCATCTATTAGGATGATTTACCATTGCCCCTGAATAATCCCTCTAATACAGAGGGTATCATACCTGGGAACACCAGAAAGGGTCACTATGACACCTCCCTTTGTTGGTTTCCTCCTATTAGCATGTTCTGGCGGTTGTGGGACTACTGGAGGATGGGCTCTTTCCGATGTCGGTGGTCTATGGGGAGGTTGCTCCTCTGCTGGTGTTGACTCCTCCTATGAACTAGTGGATCCAATGTCCTTCTCTTCCTCCTCATTGTCCACGCTGTCTACTGCTACCTCAATATAATGAATCTCTCCCTTACCCATGCACCTATGGCCTGGGACCCAAGGATCTATGCAGCTGAAGCAAAACTTCTTCCTCATAATCTCTCACCGAGTCTCATCATCCAACTTCTCCTTGCCCTTCCATTCTCTCTGGAATGGCTTCCTATCTCGATGCCTCTGGGGAACAAATGGTTTGGATAAAGTTTTAGTCTTTGGCATTGAGTCTTCCAGATCTCGAGTGCGAAGAATGGCATCCTGAAAAGTGGGAGGCCTGTATGTCTTCACCCATCCTCTCAAAGGCTCTGTGAGTCCTTCTGTGAATAGCATGATCAACCTGGGCTCTGATATATTTTTCACTGCCACAGCTACCCGCTGAAACTCTGTGATGAACGCCTCTGCTCTGTTAGTTTGTTTGAACTGGGATAGATCCTTGAAGTGTATCTCGGGATACTTCCTTTCAAACTTTTCCATGAGCCTATATGTAAACTCCCTATAGGAGGTGATGCAATTGTGACCCAATGTCACCAGTCCATGATACCACCACTCGTGTGCCTCACCCTCCAAGTGTAAGGTCTTGAAACTAATGCCCTCTATCTCGGTCATCTGTTTGAGCTTGTAATATATGTCTAGCTTCTATACCCAAGCTATGGCGGTGTATTTGGACGATCCATCAAAAGAAGGGATGGTGAGTTTCCCAACTTTTCAGATGAAATCAAGGTTATAGCCCTATTGTTGTTGTGGTCCTCCTCTCTACGGCTCTCTGGGGAGGTTCCTGAGTCTGAGTCCACAGTACTCAACTAAGGTCATGTCCTAATGGAAGTCACGACCCAATGTTGTGTACTCCCTCCTATACTCTGCAATGTCGTCAGCATGATTGGGTTGCCTCTGTGTTATCGGTGGCAGTGCTACTAACGGGGGTGCCCTCTGGAAACTAGAAAACAAGGATCTGGGAATCCTACTCGCAGAGGTGTATGTGCGAGAGGGTGATTGGGGTCTATTGCCTGCTCCCGAGTTCCCCTATGCTGCATGCGGGACTTGTGTATCTAGGGTGCCCACTCTAGCCAATCTATCAACCACCTGTGCCAAGGACTAAGACATGGTCCATTGACTAGCTAACATATCATTGATAACCTGCATGAAAGATGGCTCTGGATCAACGGGGGCCTTGCCACTGCCCTATGGTCGCTCATATATGTCTCCTATCATCCTCTCAGCCTCGCGCTCAGCCTCACACTCTGCCCTTCTCTTTGTTTCTTTGTGTGCCTCTTCCTCTTCCTCTGAGCTAGGAGGAAAAGGGGGAAAATTAGGCCTATGCCTTCTTTCCTGATGCCTAATGTAAGTGACATATTTGTCACCTATGTGTTCACGACCCTCTGGTTCTTCTGCTGCACTCATTGTCTTTAGTCACAGGCTAGCAGGACTAAAGCTCTGATACCACTGTAATGTTCCTGACTTGGCTAGTCTAGGAAACGTTGCTAATGTGTGTGTAGGATCAAAGGTTTATAGAATATAAATGATCATACAAATAATAAATGCGACAAAGGACTGCAAAGTTTGTATTATGATATCTTTTTGGATTACAAAATGGTTGAATCTTGCTGAATACACTGACAATACTCGACTAGATCAACAGACAAAGGATCTTAGCCGGAATACAAATAAGCAATTGTGGCTGGAATATGGAAGCACTGCAGAATCAATGAAGAATGATGGAAGACCTAGATGATATTCCTGGTGACTAGGGTGTGTCTTTCAACACCGAAATCAGCCAACTAGTGTCTTCCTCCTGGAATACACTGAACTATCTCTCCTAAGATGGGCCTCTTCTCCTCAATGACAAGTCATAATCTTCATAATGATGAATTAGGTCGCTGACCCTTCCTTTATAGATTTCCAAAACCCTAAATCATGTTGAAACCCTAATTCATCGTTGACTTCCAAAACCCTAAATCACTGTTGAAACCTTAATTCACTATTGACTTCTATTTTTAGCTCATAATGACTTAAAAGCACTTTTAACCCTTTTTATCTCAATGTCACTTTCTGAATACAACACCTGTGACTGGAGTGACCTCTAGTAACCTTGTTTGCCCCTCTTCGGCCCTGGCTATAGTCTAACGGGGCAGTTTAGACCATTAAGCCTCCTCTCTGGAGCTCCTATTTGGAAAGGGACATTACACCAACATAGGAGAAAAGTGGCTCAAGGAAATTGTATCAAATGCTTCCTTCTCCAAGGAATTTCTTAAGCCAAAGTGTTAGGGAGACAACTTTTCCAAAGGGGTACCTAGAAGCCACATGATTCAAGGTTTTGATAAGATGTTGAAGGTTATCCAAAGGTATTTTACTTGTGAGGGGAGATTTAACATGGTATATCAATATCACATCAGGTTGTTATTACACTTCACAGGGAAAGAAGCAATGAACCTCCATTTTTACCTCTTCAGAATCATTGGTTAGATGGTTGACAAAGTTCAATCCAAATCTAAGAAAGTGGACACAAGTTTTTTTTACTCTAGAATTATTAAAATGGTTGTGATGGAAGAGTTAAGAAAGAAAAAAATCGATTGGAAAACATTCCTCAGTTCATCACAGTTTCAGCTAAATGTTTCACCCACTCCACAGTCCAAGATACAAATCCCTACTCCTATGGAGAGGACTGTGTTTAGAGGTTAGCAAGAGGAAAAGGGGTGCTATGACTGATATAGATGACAGATCCATAAATGAAATAGAAGCAGGATGGATTCACAGCCTTCACATAGGGTATCTTCACCCATGGCATATCCCACTCCTATGGATGTTCCTTCAAGTAAATCCACATGTCTGAGAGGAAGAAATATTGTGTTTCCTTCACCCATTGTTGCGGACAAGGTTAAGCCGAGGAGGCCTTTTACTAGAGCAGCAACAAAGAAAAATGTTCCTATGAATAATGATGCAGCAGAGATTTCATCCTAGAGGAAAGGTAAATCCAAATCTCTTGAGAAGCCCATTGAAATTATTGATTTCACTACTCCTCAACATGAGAGTAATCCCACTTTCAAGAAGATCAAGACAAAACTTAAAGAAGCAAGGGTTGAGGTTGATCAATTGAAGAAAGAATACTTAGATTCAAGGAATAATATCAATGGAGTCATGGGCATGTACCATGAGACCATTGATAAGGTTATATTTATAGCCAAAATATTTATGCCCCTCCACAGGCAGCTCAGAAATCTCTACAGACAAAATAGCTCTCATCAAGCTCAAATCAGAAAGTTAAAACCGAATACATCCTTTTAAAGAAGAGTTGTCCAAGAGAAATATGGATGTGTTGGCTAAGGTTGCTACTAGGAGAAGCTCTAGAGTTAAAAAAAATGAAGATGTTGAACCTCCTTAACCAATATCACTTTTGGTCAAGTTTCATATTTTATGCACTTTTACAACTTTTGAAAATGGCTATGTTTTTAAACCATGATTAGTTATTTGAATGTTTTCTTCTAGTCATGTACCATATTATGAAGTTGTTACAACATTTTGGGACACTTGAGACAGTTTTGGGGTGTTTAAAGCCTTTGAAAAATCAAATGAGCCACTACAAGAAATTTCACAGTGCCTAGCGTTGTGAATTGGTTGTTTCATACAGACGCTACGAACTGGCATTGTGAACTCATGTTTTGGAGTTTTTGGAGGGAGGATCAACTTCCAAGTGTCAAGATAGATGCATTCCAATTGTCTAAGGATCAATTTCAAGTTGGGAGGCCACCTTCATAAAGAATATGTGCTCAAATAGACACATCATTAGTATTTATGAACATGTTGCAAACGTTTCCAACATTAGCCTGAAATTTAGCATTTTGTTTTCTTTATGCTGTACACTTGTAGCCACGCCATCTTTATGCATAGGAATCCTATGTTGGAGTTGTTATTCAAATTGTCAATGTTTCAATGACAATCTAGGCTATAATATAAGCATTGTAAAACTAAATGGGGGTTCGAATTTCTTATTTCATATGGTTTTCTTCATATGTCTGTCAATACTACCTGATGTAGATGATATGCATATTACATTTTTATTAAGTCTTCCACCTACTCACCTTATTTCTAAAATCTTGATCCAAGTTACTCAAAGCCTTATTTGATGGTGCATATTGTATGGAGTAAGTTGTGATTGAAATTATTTTTCTGATTTTTTCATCCATTTTCCACCTTATCATAAACACTTATCTTTAATATTTGGATGGGTATTGGGATTGCACTTGCATCAGTCTAAGTGTGACTTCTAGTGCTAACACACCCCTCATATAATATCCCACCTAAGACAACAATCCAATGCTCCATATGTATAAGCTCCTGAAAGTAATGGTTGACCCTTCCATTTGTACCACTTTCCCAAGTGTCAACCCATGAAATCCTAGGAGTAAAGTCCTGAAAATAGAATTGGCTCTCTCATGTATGAAAGTAGCTAAAATGTCAAACAATGTAATCCCATGGTCCCAAACTAATCCTAGGAAGGAACCACCATGATTTTGTTGCACCACTCTAATCATCACTATCGGACCAACGTGCCCAGTCTGCATCCTCCTCTCTTGGATCCCCAAGCTGAAATCCTTGAAGGGACTGAAACCACTATCCTGAATCATCCCCTGCAAAGGTGTCTCAGTGAAGTCTAAGTCTACAAAACCACTTCCCGTCTCAATTTTGGGTATCGGAAAAGAAAGTATATCCTGCCATATAGATTAAGTCTCAACTCCCCCTCTACTAACATCCAAAAAATCAAGAAGAACAATCGTTATCACAACTCTGTCAATCATCATCATCATCATCATTTGAAACAATCTATCACTTAGATGAATTCTCGGATCCCACCACCAAGTTGGAAGTCCTCCACTCCCAAGGCTTGCTAATTGTTGTTGTTCTACATTGATAGCTATTAGAATCCAGCCTAACCTCATCTCTAATCTTTGTATGCAATCAACTGATGGAAACTAGATATTAGGAATCAACTCCATTCATTGTAATATGTAATGCTCCTTCCAAACCACACAGGGAAACATGTTACCCCTACTCCTGATAATGTACTCTAACAATGCCTAGATTCTAGACACCTTCATGTAAAGTAGCTCTGCCATATGTGGTAACTCCTGCTCATACAAGTCCCTGGAATGTCATGCTGAAGGGGTATCATGCATCAGCGTCATGATCATCTCCTCTAATGTGGACTCAAGGACTAAATATGTTTCACCTATGTAGTAGATAATGTTGGTCCTGAATCTATCCATGTCATATTATGCATTGACCACATCCCTAAATAAGAACTCCTAGTCTTGTCTTTAATTCCCCGTGTCTCATCCAATTGTCTCACGGAATCCTCCCTTGTTCTGTTGTATATACTGAGAGCATAAAATAATAGAAACAAAAACCTCTACAACTGTAGGAAAATACGATAAGTAGTCGATGCATTGGTCAATCCCAAGGACATGGCCAAAAACTCATAAGGATACCTAAGAATAGTCCCATGATTATCCTTCTCACTAACCCAACCTTGGTGATATTCCAATTGAAGATCAATATTCTAGGAGTGTACCTCTCCATGGAACTCATCCCTATGCACTAATGGACTATCTGAATAGTCAGCTTGGCTCCATGCTATTCCCATACCATTGCATGCTTCCAAGGGTGTCTCCTCACATAGATGGTCAACCATACTCCCTCTATAATCAAAAATAGTACGGATGTTGAGAGTACAGCATCTAGATTCCATGTATTGTTGCAAAAGAGAGGATCATCCTCCTATAGACCAACCATTCTCCGAAAAGTGAGAGTATGACTCTCCCCTGAACTCCACTGTCTCCCACTGTGTACCATTGTACCCCTCTATATATTGTTGTATACCACTGTATATCATTATGTATCCTATATGTGCCACTGTATCAATCACTATACTAGTGTCATTTGAACCTGGGTCCCAAATGGATGTGTCCTCATCTGAAATATACATGTCCCCACAATCCATGGATGCATGTACATCCATGTTAGCTGATCCAAAAGGTATATGCTCAATTGTCTCAGCAGTGATCATGACCTGAGCCATCAATGGGCTCTCCAAAAGAAGTTGTTCACGATCCCCATACTGCAAAACATGTGTGTAATCAAAGGCCTTTGGGTCATATCTCTCTATAAACACCTGCAAACCCTGCATGTCACTAACATCCTCTAGTGACATAGATGAATCATATGACTGACTCTCTACTGAGATGGATGTAGTGGATAATCGACTAGACTCTTCAAGGAGTTTCTCTACTCTGGACTCTGATTCTCGAAGAGTTATATGTGTGCTCTTCAATAATTCATGTGTGCTCACCAAATCATGAGTGAGTCGATCCACCTCATTATCCTTCTCCTCCAACACTCCATGGTACATCTCACCAATCTCCATAAAGTAATATCTATACATAAGGAGATGTTGGTAGTTGGACTTCATCACTGTCACTCTCTCTCTAAGTGTCTGAAATTCCTCAATGGGAAACTCTCCACCCAGACTATCATGCGTCACTGTGGCTCTCCAACAATATTCTGCCACCAATGCATGTGTATCATCAAGATGTCTCATGGCCACCATGATCATATCCTCTTTGACCTTCAGTTGTCCTGCCAAGTGTTGTGACTCATGTGAATTAACACATCTATCGTGTTGAAGTGCTACCTCATAACTCATGTTCCTAAGGTCAACTGTGGAATCTTCATCAACGTACTCCCCAAGACATGTTGTGCTACTCTACTCAACATCCATTGTGCCACTTTGTTCATCACCCATATGCACATCTTGTAAAGTGAGACTTTGTTCCATAGATTAATCACCCTGTGTCAATGCTCCATCATCCTTAGGTGTATCAACACCCAAATCATCTTGAACCTCATCACAAGGTGTAGATGATACCTCATCCTCATGATCTGATGTACTATCCTCCTGACCATCATATGTGCTAATGTCGTTGCCTTCTGATAGTGTGTCTCATGCTGCTACCCTATCATCCTCATGTTGGAAAATACTAAAACAACTGAGAGGGGGGGGTGAATCAGTTGTTTATAAGCTTAAACAATTTTATGCCTTTTAAATAATTATTAAGATTTCTTCATGTGTCATCAACCAACATACAGCATATGGACAGTAAGAGTAAAGATCATCAGTCACACATAAAATACACACAGAGA
>JASDQU010413411.1:0-10397 GCA_032191745.1 Picea mariana
TGTGTTTCTCCTTAGCAAACCAAATGCAACTTCCTTTGTCTCATAATGTTTTAAATGAAAACCTTCTTTGGTGAATTTATTTCCTTCCAAAATGATATGTGTTTATTTGAGATTATAGTCATCCTTGATAGTTGGATGTTGTTGTCCCAACAATGGGCTCATCCCTCTCATTCCACATGTCTAAAATAAAAAATTTCACCTATTCATTATGCCATCATCAACGTGTCATGATTGTTGTCCATCTTGTAGTTGGCATTCATGCTTGGGGATTAGAATCTTTCTCCCCATGATTCTTGGTCATTGTACAAACTCATTGTGGCCTTGAACAATGGACAATGGGAATGATTTCCCRTAGTAAAATTGTAGCCTTAAAGATATTCTAAATGATTCTAAATATCAATAATATTTGGGTGGTTCTAAAGACGATGTAAGAAAATTTTTTTTGTTCAAAAACTAGAGCTTAATATTTCCCTCCCCTGAACACTTTTATATTCATACCATATTCAATCGATCTCAAATTAAAACCTTGGAAAACTGAGTGAAGTATGTGCATCACCTACTCCTCCTCATATGTGTTCTTTGCAGTAAAGATGATGCATCTATTGGGAAAGTAGAAATAAGTTGATCTTTATCATGCAAGTCTCGTGAGTCCTACAACAACATATTTAATTATCCTAGCTAGGCCCTTGGGACTAGTCTATTATGATATGAAGGGAAATTTTAGAGTGTACCTCTAGGCCATTTCCACTTTGCAACATGTCAAAGGGAATCTTAGTGTCATTTATGTCTATGGTTGTGAGTTTCAAGGGAATATATTCATTTGAAACTATTGAAATTATAATCAGAAACAATACACATACAAAGCAAGGGACGCTGGAAATTACACTAAGAAACCCCGAAAGGGTAAAATCTATATTACATCATAAAATTATTGTTTGTACATTATTTTGTACAAATGGTCTCTTTATATTACCATAGGTGACCATAACTACTAAGTCTTAATTAGGTAATTAGATCACATCATATCCATAACCATCGCTACAATATATCCTTAAATCTCTCAACTCAATCCATTAGTGATCCAGATTATTTTCGACACGAAATGAGAGCGGAGATATAATAAAGAAATGTAAAGAAATATATCATATATCCAATAATATAAGAGATATTTATCAAATATATAACCATAAACACAAAGATATTGTAATACACAATTTCTATTAATGACCGAAATGTACAAAACTGTAGAAATACAGAATGAAAGACTTGCTAGAATGGTGACAAGTTATCTCTGAGAAGAGATGTGACGGCTACTCGCATTCAAAATAAGATGATTAAAATGAGGCTCTAAAGGAATTTTTAACATAAATAAAATCCAAAACCCTAACCTCGGAAAATGAAAATCCAACAGTTGTGTGGGCCCCGTTTTGGGTAGTTTGGTGTATCAACTTCCCGTGGGCGTAACTTTAGCATACGATCTTCGTTTGGGGTGAATGATAGCTCGTTGGAAAGGTATAGTCGAGAAGATTAATTTTTGGGGATCAATCAAAGCTATTTATTATCATTGAGGTTCCCGATCCCATAAAAACTTCATTTAGTCCCTTAAAATGGCCCTGGAAGTTTAGGAATCGAAAACTGCTAAAAATAGTAAATTTCCAAAAGACTATTTTGAGCCAGTTGGACTAGGTGGGTGGCCACAAATATCCACCTAGATAAATACTACCTCCTTAGGAATCAATGGTATCGATTGCGTTGAGTGCCCGGGGGAGAGGTAAAAGTGTTTTTTGAATTTGTATCTTTATGAATTGCTTGCCTTGCTGGAGAAGTTGTGCTACTTAGCTTGTTGAAGGTTGTCACAAACATGTGGTTGGAAGGGTTGGACATTTTTAACCAGTATGGATACATGTAATGACTTTGTGAAGAACAAATCCTTACTCTTTAATTCAATTTTTTCGACCTGCTTCTGCTGGACAGAAGGTTCTTGGACTGAGGTTGCAGTGGTTGCAATGTTCTTCTGTTCACCTTTTGAACAGACTGTGAAGAAACTGAATTTTGTAGTATGAGATACTACCTTGAGGAACTGTTTAGGTGGAACAATAGTTGGAACTACCTCTGGTATCCTGTAGAGATGACCCCCTAGAGTAACAATGACACTACGGGGTCGAGGCTCATAAATAACATGATGCTTACACATATATGGCTGGCCCAAAACAACATCATAGACATCCAATGGGGCAACATCACATAATACCTCATCCTTGAAGGGTTGGATGTTGTATGGCAGTCGACACTATTGGCTGACATGAATATCTTGTCCCTGGAAAAGCCACTCGTTGTTGTATGGTTGCGGGTGTGGTGTTGTCGACAATCCCAACTGTTTGATGACCTCTGTTGAGATGAGTTTATTTTGGCTTCTGCTAACAACAACAAAATGCAGCGGGGTCCCCTTCACCCACATCTGTGAATGAAAAAGGTGCTCCCCCTATTTAGGATCTATTGGTTCTTCTAATTGAATTGCCATTGTTGTGACAGTAGCAGTGGGGTCTGCGTCGATGATCTGTCTTTTCCCATTATTTTCTGAATCAGATTTTGAATCAGGGTTCGGATCCTTGTCTTTGATCTCGGCCACCAATGACTGTTTTGAGAGACATTCATTAGTGTTTTGCTAAGGGATTTTGTGGAAATCACACAACTTTCTAGTATCCTTCTTTATCTTTCCATTACCCTTCCATTCCTGTGGCTTGGGTTGGTTTTCAGGAGGCTGTTTGTTAGTGTTGTAGGAAAATCCCCCTGCAGATAGGTGAATATCCTCTTGGATTCTAGACCCCTATACCAAGACATAAAACATGCTAACATTGGACACTAACATTCGTTTGAATCTAACTAACTAATCAGAAAGAGAAGGAGAAGGAAGAAAATGTGATACACCTTATTCTGATGTTTGTCCTCGCTGCTCCAACTTGACCTTGATCTTCGAGCTCCTTAGCAGTGTTTGACACCTGCAATACAATGGATAGTGATACAAAGAACTCCTACTCTACTCTATAAGATTAGTCCAATCAAATCCATCTATAAGACAAACATATGTAAAGAGACATAGGTTAGAAGGAAATAGGCCAAGAAATATATTAATATGAGAAATAAAAAGATTACTTACAAAGTATAGATGCAGTTGCAGTAGCTTCCCCAAGTCATCCTCGTCCAACCCTTGCACAAAGCTCTCAAAATCATAGGTTTGATATCCTAAATATTTCTCCCAAGACCATAGGTTTGATACCTATAATATCCACATTCCTCTTTCTTCTCCATGGAAAGCCCTCATTATATAGGATTTGGAGGCTTAACCACCATGGAGAGGATCGCTCATCAGATCCACTAAAAAGGGATCTGAAAAATATCAAGGGAGAAAATCTTTCTTAAGGATTTTAGGGAGGAAATAACTCTCAAGGATTTTAAGGAGGAAATATTTCAACCATCCATGAGATCCTCCACCTTCCCTAAAAAATAGGAAACCAAATGTGAGGTGGATTCTCACACTTAATTAATTTATTTTTCATGAATATTAATAATAATTCATGTGCACTTTGTATTTTGTCCTTCATGTAATATATCCCTCCTCCACATTAACTAGGGATTGTGAAATAGGTTATTCCATGGTTTCAAGGTGTATGAGACACTTATTTGGCACTTACGACACTTAGGGCGAGGTACCTAGGTGTGAAAATTTCATGTGTAATAGAATGCCCCCTAATGTGTGAGGTCGGAAGAGAGAGTGATGGCCAAAACACTTTACAAATATTTAAAGCAAGGGTGTGGAGTTGGAGAACCTAGAAGAAGCTACAAACAACCATCAAACAGTATTAAAAAAATGTTCCATTTTCAAGGCAGGCATACCTATGCTTGGAATATAAGATGACTCAAAGCATGGTCGTTGACCAATACACTGCGGATCCATGAAAAATATTGACTAAGGATATGGCCACCAAAGATACAATGTGGATCCATACCTCTAGGACATGAACTGATCATAGCCACGAAAAATACACAGTGGAGCTACGAGATGAGAAAACATAGCCATATACCAATACAATGTTGATCTATGTGACAGTCTATACATTAGCAAGCTCAAATGATCTCCTTCGCAGCTTAGGAAAAGCAGTTTAACAGGGTGAATGCTCAACCCAAGGTCTTCGTCCCAATCCTGATGTTGTACGAATATAGCCATGTGAATAGATGTTTTGATGTTGAACATGGTAGAAACCACTTGATTACCGGTCATTGAGGTAAACTGTTAACAAGTGCAATGGAAATCACCAATGATGTCAATGACTCCCAAGGTACCCTAGTACATTCCAGCGAATGTGAAGAAATGAGCTGAAGTCGAACATTGGTGGAATCATTCGATCAGAGGTCAATGATGAAAACCTACTGTCTAAGGAGAGGAGGCCTACCATTAAGGCATGTAGGGCCCAAGGTACTAACTGGTTTCTAAGTCTAATTCTCGGATGATGTGTTGAATTCAATAGGAAAAGACTCGTCGAAGGAGGGCCTTGATGTATCCCACATCATCGACATGAAACTGACATAAGAAAGTGATGTAATATGGTGAAACAAATGAGTATGGACTGACACAGGAAATGGAAACTGGTAATATTGCATATGGATGGTTTGAAGTGAAACTTCCCTTGAACATGATGAGGCACGACAACTGACTTGGCAGCATTGACTTGACGACTACCAAAATGTAATGTGATGACAATAAGAGAAGTCTTCGGCTGGACGAAAAAGTATGACGACACATGGAATTGGTATGACTCAGAGACAAGAAGATTACCCAATTGTAAGAAGAGATGCAAATAGGTGCCATGTTCAAGGGTGAAAAAACATGCCATAAAGAATTCTCAAAAAACTTGACCCACTTCCTTCAATTTTTCCCCCACCCAGATAGATGAGTACCTCTTTTTAATTTAACGAGCTCGAGGAGGGTAACACATGCTCGATATAACTCACCTTCGGTAAGTTCCTCTTTCTTTTCTTAACGAACTGGAAGAAGGGATCATTGCCATATGGGTCCTTCAATGTGTAGTTTAGCGAGTCCAGAGAAGGAAAACTCGATGGTTTTTCATGTTTAGAGAGTCTGAAAAGAACTTAAAGGTGACTCCAAGGTTGTCCTTTTTCGTAATTTTACTCTCACAAAGGTGGAAAGAGATAAACTACCACTCGGGAGACGCCCTTTCAAAACCTTTTAAATGAGTGTGAAAGGAAGCAAGATCACTCAACAATATTTTCATGTTTAGAGAGTCTGAAAAGAGATTAAAGGAGATTGTGGGGGGTTCATTTTTTGTATAGCCTTTACGAGTCCGAAAAAGTGATAAAAGTATACTTGGTCACATTCTCACGTATTTACAAGCACGGGAAAGAACAAATACTAAGCTCGGTAAGTTATTCTCATGTATTTACGAGCATGAGAAAGAACAAAAACTAAGATCGTTCAAGAAAAAGACTACTGCATTACGATGGGAATGACCTTCGAACGAGGATCACTCCTAGAAACGTGTCTCTCTGGAGGTAGTTTTCCCCCAACTTCTTTGGAAAAAGTGGGTGGTTTTGCTTCAGCATGATGTCCAAAGGCTAGAGATCTACCCTCCAAGTATCGTTTCCTTCGACGACTCTTCTTCTTTCATCATTTAGGTTTTTGGTGGTTGATGGAAACATTTTCACTATGCGGAGGAAAAGAAGGTTCAAGTCCTTGATCTAGATTGAGAATCGATTGTAAAAGAGGGGGGTCTGTTTCATTTTTTAACGAGCTTGACAGAGACAATGAACTATTCTCATTGAAACTGGGCACTACCAATGGAAGAGAGGAATCGAAGGATTGTTGTGCCTGATTTGAAATCATGTTTAAGGTGGAAACCTCCCCAGTGGAGTCACCAATTTCTGTTGTAGTAAAATTCCCATGCGGACAGGTGAATATCCTCTTGGATTCTAGACCCCTATACCAAGACAAAAAAACATGCTAACATTGGACACTAGCATTCTTTTGTGAATAAAACACAACCCACACTAAGAGGGGGCGGGGTGAATTAATGTGTGAACTATTCTAAATTTTTCTTCTTTCAAGTTACCAGTTAAAACATAATTGAACAAAATAATAACAATCAAGTCATAATCACAATGGACACACAGACACCATATGTTTGTATAATCTTTTGTATAATTGATATGAACATAGTAATATGAATATATGTGAAAGAGGATTTTATTTAGCACCAGCTATAGTTTCAGCACCAACTGAAGTAAGGAGAACTAACCCCTCGGAGAGCACCAACTCTCAGCCAAGACCCAGCTTGGTGCAAGACCCATCTTGCTGCAAGACCCATCTTGTTGATAGAACCCATTCTATCCAACTAGAGTTTATTCAACTCCAGTAGTAGTGATCCATTATAGAATCAATTTGATCTTATGATCAGAGGTATATCATAAGACACTCATCACCGCATTTCATCTTCTCTCTATAATTCACATTTTCTTTCCTCTGATATCTTCTTGGAATCTGCTTTAGCTTTTGATCTTTTGTTCTAAAGTGCAGAGACACTTTGTTCTCCCACTCTTTAATGTTTATATATTCTTCAAAATAGCGTGAGTGTGAAACACTGTGTCCCTTCGTTTGGACCAATGCACCTCTTTAATTAAACTTAACAATAATCTCTATAATTATTTTCACTGTGATGACTTTTCGTAAATTGATTACTTAAGGATCAATTTCATCCATTAAATTTGTTCCTGAATCTGTAATGTTCACAGAGACTAGATTCCATGGAGGTGCTTCCTTCAAACCATCACATATGAACGTGTGTTACAGAACCATTGGCTTTACCAACTATAGCGACATATTATAATTTCCTTTTAAAATTTTTATAGCATATGACCATCGGCGATGACCTCACATTAGGCGAGACGAGAGCTTGAGTGTTTATCAATCCAATGATTGTGATTCGATCTTCTGATGAGATGGACGGCTGATGGAATTTCGACACTTTGATCTTCGGGTCTTCATGACTTCCAACATTTCAAAACTCTTGATTACAATATCGCCGAAACGATTGGATGGTTCACGTTTATTTCATGAAGATAGATCAATGGTCAACTTTAAACATTACACTCATCCTTTCACTGCTAAATCCAACGGCTATGACTTAATTATGCATTGAGATGGATGGCCACCATTTACTCCGGGTCTTCGGACTTCAGAGATTTAAGATCTCAGCACCTTCTTTCCTCAGAATGTCAATCTCCTGGAGCTGTCAATATACTAACGTGTGTCCCTTTAGGATCAACGGTTGAGATCTTCTTCGGGTCTCCAGACTTTGGATATTTCGAATCTTAACTCATTCTGTCCTCCGTACGTCAATCTTCTGGAGATGAAAATCCACTGACACATGTCCCTTTCTTGATCAACGATCGAGATCCTTTCGCATCTCCGGGCTTTAGAGTTCTCAAGCCTCAAATTCACTGTAGTATGATCAACAGATGAGAACACTCCTGAAGTGATCTTTCATATCGGACGACTTGTGTCCGCTTTGGGAATTCGGCATTCGAGACTTTCAATTCTCAAATTCTCGTTTGCTGCCGGAGCATTTCAACCAGAGTCCATGATCCGTTGACACGTACCCTCTTGTTGTGTAAGTCATCAACGCTGGACATCGCTTGTTGTAACATTTCTAGTTGAATATATGATTAGGGACTATTAAGTAAAAATTTATTAGGTAATTAATTTTTCTAACATGTTATTAACTAAACAAAGATTGGTATAATGATATTAATTAAATATTTATTAATTAATTAATTGTTGTAATTTTGATTAATTAATTAATTACCTATTACATCCAATGACATGGTTATTAAATTCAAGAGTGTTAATAAATTTAATTGTTTAAATTAAAGGATTACGTATACGGAGGGGATAAGGAGCATTAATAATCGGATAAAACATTAATAATTGGATAAAACATTAATAATCGGATAAGACATTAATAATCGGATAGATAATGAATGTATGGAAGGAGGAATATGAGGGGAAGGAGGCTTATGGAAGGAGGGGATTATTTTTCAGGGTTCTCTTGGATTTGTTGGTTGAGAGTTTGAGTTCTGTAGTTGGGGAAGGATCATTACGGGGGGCACCGGTTTGCTGGGGGTTTTGGGCACGGGGGCTAGGATATCCATATGGTATCCTGGAGCTAGGAAGTTGTCCTAGCTGGCAGGGAGGAAACACGGTTTGGGCAGATTTGATCATCGCATCAAGCTGGGCAAGGCAACAACAGGAAGGTCAACAAGACAAGTGGAAGTTTAGCATCAGACCAAGGTATTTTAATTTATGTATTTGTTTTATGCATTTAAGGAATATGAAGTGTTATAAGGTTGTCCTTAAGCTATTATGTTCAGCTCAATAAATTTTATATATGTTGGTTTTGGTTATATGCTGATTATGAAGTAAAATAAATGTTAGGTTAACATTCTTTAAAATAAATTCTTTTGGGTTTTACAAGGCTTTGTGGAGACGAACCCTACACATGGTATCAGAACCCTATTTCAAAATTTGGAACCAAGGGCCTACCTACCTACCTACCCGCCTACCCGATTTAGTAATGGAATTGTACCCACCCAGAAATTGGATAAATCGGGGCCTGAGGGCCAAGTTCCAGCTCCAAGTTCTAGCGCCACCTCCACCTAACCTGTAAGCCAAGTATACATTGATTTTAAGTATATATATTCATTAATAGGACGTATTAATGTTAGAATTTTAACTACTTCTTAGTATTATTTTTATAAGAAATTGTTAAACTATAAACCAGACACTTTAACCACTTTTCCATTTTTGCAAAATTCATTATAATTGCGCATAAAAATAAATAAATATATAAATAGATTTTTTTTCAAAACTCCTTTTGCGTTCATCTATTCTTATTCATACAAACTCCTCTATCTGCATCAACAACAAATGGTCAAACTTTGTAGTTAAGTCGGGAAACTGGGATTGGAATTATGTTAGACAATTTACATATAAATCTTCAAAAAATTAAACAAAAACATTAAAAAATGAGAGTATGTTGGACACAATTTATACATAAATCTCCAAAAATTAAACAAAAACATTACAAATATAGCTACACCATCTTTAGGGCCTCATACTAAGAGGATCAATCTAAATTTGTAACAGATGTTGTCCAGATGGAAAATTCGCAAGTGCCCAGAAATTGGTCATTAAATTATCTGCTGAAGATGATTGATTTGTCATTGTTGTAATTTCCTGTAACTTCTAATTTCCTCCAATTTATGTATTAAATATTCTAATTTCATGTACGTTGATGTCATGTGACCTCGATTGATTTCTTCTAGAGTTGGGAAATCATTAATTTTGCTTCCCATGCCTTAGTGTGAGCTGAAAATTTTTATAGATGGGCGACTAACTTAATTTAGGCAACAAAGGATATAACAGTGTAAAACAAATATTTATGGAGAATTTAACCTGAACAGAATTTAAAGTTGAACCTAGCAAACACTAACATAGATATGTTATGCCAACCATAGCGATTTCAAACGTAATCAGTAACAATAGACTGACAACCTACCTTGCAATCTGGAACCTTCACACAGTCTGACGAAACAAAAAGGTATATTTTGAGGCTTTAAATCCGTGTGAATGCGTTGCAATATGGAACCTTCACACAGTCTGACAAAACAAAAAAGTTTATGTTCAGGCTTTAAATCCATGTGAACGCGTTGCAATCTGGAACCTTCACACAGTCTGACGAAACAAAAAGTATATTTTCAGGCTTTAAATCCATGTGAACGCGTTTCAAATCATGCATATCTGCCACAGTTCATTGGCAATATTAGGAGAAGATAATATAATAAATATCTATCAACTATTGATCCATTAGCCATACTACATATCCAAACTAACACCTATACACAATACACAACACAAAGCCAGCATACAAGCACCAAGATCGAATGCTTAGCCTCAGATTTGGTTAATTATTTCAAAACCCAAGTGGTGAAAAATGTGCCAGACTCACATGGAAAAAAATTTCAATTTCCAATCACATTGCCAGTGGTCATAGCCACCGATAGCCAGTGGTCGATCCAGGAAGCTGAGTCGATCTAGTCATTTCTGGTCATTACCAGCTTGTTGATAGCGAGTGCTCAGAGCCTGTGGTCACCGTGATAAGGAAAGGAGGTGGTCTTTGAAAGGAAGAATCCCACGGGCCTGTTCTTGCACCACACAACCCAAACGTAGCGCCCAACCATGGCTGAGGAGTTGCACAAACACAAAACAATTTTTATTTTTTTTTATCAAAAATATAATTAATAAAACCAAAAAAAAAAAAAAAAAA
>JASDQU010413419.1:0-10399 GCA_032191745.1 Picea mariana
CTTCTCTGTAAACTTCTACTGCGCGCGTTTTCTTCAATGTTGTTCCTCCTGTGCTTTTACGTCCAAATCCCCAAATTCTGCATATCCTGCCATTTCTGTTGTTGCCATCAAAGACAACAATCATCAACACGCATTCGTTGCTTGTTCAATATTTGCCAACAAAATACTCCACATATGGCAAGGAATTTTATGCCATCATCCAAGCACTGAAGAAGTGGAGGCATTACTTGATCCCAAAAGAATTTGTTTTATATAGTGATAACCACGCATTACAGTTTGTGACTCAACAGGAGAAGTTGAATCAGAGACATGTAAAATGGGTAGAGTATATGCAGAATTTCACATTTGTGATTAAACACATTTCGAGTACTGCTAACAAAGTGGTTGATGCTTTGAGCAGAAAGTGGTTACTGTTGTAGGAGTTCCGAGTCAAAACGTTGGGTTTTGATGACCTCAGGGACATGTATGCTGATGATCCAGATTTTAAAGAAGCGTATGAAGCAGCTGAGAACCCAGTTCTCAGGGACAAAATCCCTTGGACAGACTATATGATCCAAGAAGGATTATTGTTCAGAGGCAATCAATTGTGCATTCCAAATTGCTCCATGAGGGAGAATCTATTAAAGGAGAAACACAACGGAGGATTGGCTAGACACTTTGGACATGATAAGACATTCGCGAAGCTGAGCGAATCATACTTTTGGCTGGGAATGTGAGCAGATGTCAAGAGATTCATTGACAGATGTCGAATTTTCCAGCATTCTAAGGGGAGAAAGTAGAATGCGGGATTCTATCAGCCATTTCCCATACCAAAGAGGCCATGGGATGCGATAAGCATGGATTTCGTATTGGGATTGCCAAGGACACAAAGAGGATTTGATTCAGTCTTTGTGGTAGTGGATAGGTTTTCCAAGATGGAACATTTCATCCCATGCCAGAAGACCAGTGATGCGAATCACATTGCGAACCTATTTTTCAAAGAGGTCATTCGACTTCATGGGTTGCCGAAAAGCATAGTTTCAGACAGAGACACAAAATTCATAGGGCATTTTTGGAGGACCTTATGGAAGAAGCTGGGGACTAAATTGATGTTTAGTTCAGCTTATCATCGTCGGACGGATGGACAGACGGAAGTGGTCAACAAAATTCTAGGAGACTTGCTGAGAAGCTTGGTGATAGAGCACCACAACAGTTGGGACCACATATTACCCCAAGCAGAGTTTGCATACAATGACTCAATGAATCGGAGCACAGGGCAAAGTCCATTTCAGATCATATATGGAATGCAACCAAGAGGAGTTTCTGAACTGAGGGATTCAGAACAGACTGCGACTAGGAGCGCAAGTGACGAAGAGTTCGCAGAGGTGATGAAGGAACTTCATAGCCAGGTGAAGGAGCGACTGCTGAATTCAAGTCAGGAATAGAAGCGAAGAGCAGGTCAACATCGGAGACAACTTTAGTTCGAAGTTGGTGAATTAGTTTTGGCACATTTAAGGAAAGAGAGGTTCCCGAGGGGAACATACAATAAATTGAAAATGAAGAAAATCGGGCCATGTAAGGTCTTGAAGAAATTGGGGGAAAATGCTTATGAAATTGAGTTACCGGATGGGATCGGAATATCTCCGATATTCAATGTCGCCAATTTATACCCATACAGGGCTGGAGAAGCAGAGACTGGAACTGAGCAGCCAATGATCCAGTGGATGCAATAGATCCTAGTTGCAGAGAAGCCGCAGATGGAGTGCATACTGGACAAGAGAGTGGGTAAGAAGACCAGGAGGAAAGAATACTATGAGTATCTGGTCAAATGGAAGAACCACCCAGTTGAAGATGCCAGCTGGGAGATTGAAGAAGAAATACAGAAGCATGAACAAACCGTGTAGGATCTCATGGACAGGAGCCCATGAAAGTTTTCAAGCGAGGGAGTATGATGCAGGAGCATCGCCAACACATCAAGCGAGCCGGGGCGGAAGCGGAAGACAGCTGGACAAGACAACACAAATTTTGAAAACACTTTGGAATTGTTGCGCGATCTTAAATGAGCCATTAAGATGAGGCGCACTTGTATATTGTAACGGACCTTGAGCCTTTAAGATCTCGTCCTTTAGTAGGTAGACAACATTTAAATTAAGTTAATGCAGGTAGATATGAATTTAATTCTATATTTGATTTCTTTAGAGCGCAAGAGGGGAACGGGATATAGACACCCTCATTGTGCATTGTAAAATAATCAATCCAGGAGAGAAAGAGCATGCAGAGAGCTGTGTAAAGAACACCCATGTATTGATATTTGAATTAATAGAAGAAGCTTTGATTCAAATTCATGGTTGTGTCTATTCTCTGTGTATGGATGTTATGCTCAATTGTTGTTTGCTTCCAGTTATACATTTTCTTTTATATGCTGTGTATATGATTTCACGGTTGAATTGAGGTCTGAGAGGGTGAAGAAACGAGTTTCAATTGTTTCTCTATTTGAGCCAGAGATTCCTGCAAGGAGTGCAGTCGAATTGTCTGCAAGGAGTGCGTTGACACAGGGTTCAAATAGAGGCAGTTTTTGTTCTCATTCATCCTAGAAGGTGCATTTGGGCACAGGAGTCGTGCAAGGAGTGTGCAGGCCAGGTAAAAGTCTCAGGGTTGTGAACCTAATTGAGTCTTTGAAGGATTGTTGCCGCAAGTGTGTGTAGAGTCGAAGACTCCAACATTCAGACGTGGTTGGAGGTTTTCCACAAGGAGTGCGTGCAAAGTATCTTTCTGAGGACTTGAAAGCCATAAAACGCTCAGGAAGGATAGGTTTTCGAATTCGTAGAAGGATTTCATAGAGAAGTTGGGGTTAGATTGTTCAAGTAGGCGCTGCAATTTTGCACACAGGTGACCAAGTCTACATGGAGGAAGTACTTGACTCATTTCAAAAAATTCATCAGGAAGGAACGAACAGTTGAAATTCCCCAAGGAGAATTCGTGAATCACCGTAAGCTGTTAGATCTTGGAAAGGCACAGGGAAGATACAGTGACATATTTCCAAAGGGTTCCAAGCTCAGGAGGGGCGGAGCCGTAGATTAGGATCATGAGGGTCGTTTGATTCACACACATATCGTGGATCGGGGTTTCGTGAGTCGAGTCTCCAAAGTATTGCAACAAGAATTGCGATATCGCGATCCGCGATATCCCAATGAGCCCAGAACCGTCCATCATTTGGTACGCGTGTCAGAAGATTCAAAGAAGTCAGGGTTCGGAGCATCAGAGATTTCAGAGACAAGATATTCTTGCAGCTTGGAATCGCGAAATGCGATATCTCGATGGGAGAGCTGTGCGGGTCCACAAGAGTCAGAAGTGGAAGACAGGTGGCATAAGTCATCGAGGTTTCGCAGCGAGAAGTGCCAAGACATTGACATCAGGATTCGCGATCCCGCGAAGTCCGTGATCCCGATAAAAGTGACGGGAAGTGGAAAAGTCAACTCGCACGTGTGCGTTGGAGTTTCGGTGTATCGGGCATTGAGAGTCGGTAAGATGAGTTGCTTGGTATTGCAAGTACCGAAATCGTGATAGGGAAAGTTTCGACAGGGTAAAGAGAGGGGTCAGCGTTGACTGAGGCATTAGGTCTCGGGGATTCGAGAGTGCAACGCTCAACCATTGGACTTGCGAAGTCGTGAGTTCCGATTCCTCGATAAGTAAAGAGAGGGGGATCGCGAGGATATTTCTGTGGGTGAAGATTTCCCGATAGGGAAATAGAGGAACGGTTTCAGTTCTTTGGGCCAAGGAAAGAGAAGATCCTATGAGTAGACATGCCTGCGGGTGCGGCTGCGTCACCTAACCATGAGCCTATTTCTTTTTTTCAACAAACAAAAAAAATATTCCCTATCATCATCCTCACCATACAAATTGAAGGAATGACAATAATTCTTTCAAATATTTTTAGAAGAGATGTGAAAGAATTTTTTTTGGACTAGAGTTAATACTAAGATAGATTGTGGTTGGATTGATGGATTGTCATCAAATCATTTGACAAGATCTTTGAGGACTTTATTTCATTGTGTATCATAGATTGTATTGTTTTTCAACACTTCTCTTAGTTACATATGATTTCCTTGGAAGTGATTGACCAACTAATGGCACAAAAATAGTTGACTAGAGTTTAGACTAAGTATTCATCTATTGAGTTTCAAATAGGTTTTTCATGGACTGTAATTTTTTACGACAACTATTTTTTCTACATATTGATCCCTCAACTTGGAACTACTTGAAGGTGTTGATACGTGAAACCAAATAATGTCTTCTTGTTGACTCAACTATTTCTTGTTGTATTGACTTAGATTTGATGAGACCAACCGAACCACATTCGACTATTGTTGGAGATGTACTACTACTTATGTTGGATACATAGATCATGTATATTGACAGAGACTCATTGTTTTGTTTTTTTAGTGAAAGTTTTCATAATTATTTAAGAGTGTTGCTTTACCATGTTTGAGTAGTTTTTTAAGTCAAAAAAAATTAAGGGATATGCAGTTAGGAGTAGCATCCATATAATATAGTCACCATGTGCTTAAGGAGAAGCACACGCTGAGAGGGAACATACCTTTTCCATTAATTTCAAAGGGGTAGAGTTGCATAAAGGGGAAAATTATTTCCATTCCTAGTGGACTAAGTGTTTCGCTGTAGGATTTCCATCAATGACAAAGGGGGAGATTGTTAGAATTATTGTCATTAATATCAAAGGATTAATGTTTTCATTAATATCATATTACGGCTTCACAAATATATAACACATATCCAAATTTATTTATGTATAGGTTTAAAAGTATATTAAAAAAAGGGGTGCACATGAAAAAGTAAAAAGTGAAATGGTGGTTTCAAACCCATGGCTTTGTAAGCCCATGATATTTTCCCATGGTATTTGAAAAAGTGAAATAAAAAAGGGGAATTACTTATTTAATTAATACATGTCATGTATTTTTGAATTAGCATGTCCCTTCATGAAGGGTTATGATAAAGTATAAAAAGAGAAACTACTGAGAGAGTGTGTGGGTGAAAAATGTAATAACATTTGAAAAGTTGAATGAACAAATATTTAAAGTCATTCTAAAAGAGGATAATTGCAAAATTAGTTTGAGGTCATCTTTTAATTTTCACGATCACTTACTTGTTGGGATGTTTTAGACCAACGAGGTCTCATACAAAGCTCTTTGAAAAGTACACTACAAAGAGAGATGGGATATACTAGAGGAGGACCTTGAAATAATGGATAGGGTATTGTTGTTCCTATTACACCTGAGATGAAATCACCAAGAAAAAGTCTTGGATACGATGTTTTTGTATCCTCCCTACCTACAGACAACCTTTATACAACCAGGGAATTTTTATTTGTTGTAGGTGGAGTTCATATTGGTTTTCCTGAAGAACAACCTACTGTTGATTGTGATAAATGGATTCATTAATTTCATGTTCCTCACATGCAATAATTTTAGCATGTTGTTACAGAGGGCATTGTTGTTCATATGATGGGTTTTCTAATTCTATATGTGAACCTAACCATGAGCATATTTCCTTTTATCAACCAACAAAAAAATATGTTCCTTATCATCATCCTCACCATCAAAATCGAATGCATGACAATCATGTTTCAAATCTTTGTAGAAGATATGTATAGGTTTAAAGTTATATTAAAAAAATCAATGCACATGAAAAATTAAAGAGTGAAATGGTTGATTCAAATGCATGTATTTTGAATCCCATGCTATTTTCCCATGAATTTTCCCATGGTATTTGGAAAAGTGAAATAAAAAAGGGGAATTAATATTTAATTAATGGTTGTTGTGTCTTTTTGAATTAACATGCCCCTTCATGAAGGGTTATGATAAAGTATAAAAATATAACTTAATGAGAGAAAGTGTCTGGGTAAAAAATATAATAACACTGGAAAAGTTGGATGAAAAAAGATTTGTTGATGTTTTGGTAGATGTGGGAGGTCTTAACCTCCATGTGTAACCTTTGAATTAGAATAGAATATTCTGGAAGCAAGAGAACCGCTAAACAAATGTTAGAAATCCCTAGGAGAGAAGTCAACCTCAATAGATATAATAATAAAGTAATAGATGCAGAGAGAAGGAGAATTTCTTCCCCAGTAAACTAGTCATGACAATATAAATAGGCAAGCACTTAACTCATTTGGATACACTCACTGAGCCAATGTGAAAGTACAATGAGGAGCTCTAGTGGCATCTATGGCGCAAGTTTGGAGAGAAACAATTGCAACTAGAGAGGGTGCAAGTCTGGAGGAATAGTGCAACAATATTTTTGGTATCTCTCTTGTGCTTCTCATGGCATAAGGTACACTATCTTTGTATGGTTATTGTGTTGTTGCTGCAACATTATTGTGGCTAGGTTTTATATATTGGTTCAAGAGTAGGACTGCCAGAATTATTTTAAGTGAAGGTTAAAGTGCTCAGGGGTGAAATTTGTGCCTATGGTTGGGTAACAATAGTGTGATATCGTCTATGGCTAAACAAGCATACCAAAATTTTTAACATGGTATCATAGCTAGTTTCCTTCATAACAATCTAACTATTGGAAGTATTATCTTTAGTTTTTCCCATTATTAAGCTCATTAAGAACCTTTTTAACCCACCAAGGAGGTCGCCTAAGTAAGGTGCATCTTTCTCCTCGTCCAGATCTGAAATTCTCTAAAGTTTCATAATTAGGGTTTCCTCATAAAACCTAAGTTAAATAATTTTGCATTTAGAGGCTTAGTTGAAGATGTTTCTTGGAGAAATAAGGTCTCCTTGGCATATAACACCCTATGGTAAGTTCAAATCCCATTTCCGCAAAATATAAGGTTTTTGTAATATTTGCACTACCCGGACACGATGACTCCCAACACTAAGATTGATGAGAATCTTGAGGGTGATGACAAATTTCGAGCATGGAAGTATAGAATCAAATTAATTCTATAAGAAAACATCTTAGAAGGATTTATTGAGAATGAAATTGAAGAGCCAGAGGAAGATGAAGATAAAGAAAGACAAAAGAAGAATCTGGTAAGAGCAAAGATAATCATCCTTGATTATATCAAGGATAACTTGATCCATCATGTATCATCAATGAATACTCCCAAAACTATGTTCAATGCTCTATCCATATTATTTAAAGGAAATAAAATCAACTGGAAGATAACCTTGAGGACACAATTGAAGAATGTGAATATGCAGAACTTAGAATCGATCCAATCCTACTTCATAAGAGTATCCCATATTAAGGAGAAAATTGAGGTTATTAGAGATTCAGTCAAAGTAGAATTAATGATGACCACATTAAATGGTATGTCAAGGTCACGTGAATCATTTATTTAAGGAATACGTTCATGGAAGAAATTAACCAAGTTCAACAAACTATGGGAGGAGTGCACTCAAGAAGAAGCCAGAGTGGCTGGAAGAGAAGAAAAACTAGTCGATCATGATCAAGCACTTGCAACTCATGTAGGGAAAGGGAAATGCAAGAAAGAGGTTCATCATCATCACAATAAGTTCCATAAAGGACAAAACTCTCATAGATATTACTCAACATTCAAATGTTTCATTTACCACAAGTTGGGACACATTTCAAGGAATTATTCTAATGCAAGAGACCAGTTTATAAAAGGAAAGAATAAGAGACACCATGATCATGCCGCCGCAGATGATAAACAATTAGAAAGAGAGAAAAATAAGAAGATGATGAACAATATTTCTTGATATCATCCCTTACCGAAATAATGACTCATGGAAATGACACTTGGATTATTTCTAGTGGTGCTTCTAAGCACATGACCAACCACAAGGACTCACTTTCAATTTTAGTTCAAAAGGATTCACCTCATATGGTGAAGCTAGGAGATGATTATCAAAACCCCATCAAAGGCATAGGAAAATCTTTCTACATGTTAGATTCATGAAAACCCTTGAATATGACAGATATTTATATGTTCCCGGATTAAAGAAAATTAACCTTTCTATCTCATCATTGGAAGAGAAATGATTTAGAGTTTTCTTTGTAGATGGAGAAGTTCTCATGTGTCCAAGGGGAAAGACCATCAACGAATAAGTTGTGATTGGTGTCCAAGAAGGATTATACAAATTAAAAGGACACTCATATTCAACAATGATACACAACACTCTCAACCCGAGCGAGTTATGGCACAAAAGACTTGCTCACATTCAATACAAAGAATTACCAATCATGAGCAATATGGTGACAAGTTTTCTAGTAATTCAATACAGTTATGAAGGAATATGCAAGGGATGCGCTCAAGGAAAGAATGTGAAGAACCCCTTTCCAGGTAGTGACAACGAAGAAAAAGGAGTCTGGCACCTTGTTCACTCAAATGTGTGTGGACCAATGTCATCCTCCTCTCTAGGTGGGTATGTATACTATGTTTCTTTTATTGATGATTATTCATGTAAGTCTTGGATATACTTTTTGAAATGAAAAAGTCAAGTGTCCAAAAAATTCAAAAAATTCAAAGAGATTGTGGAAACCCTATATGAAAAGAAGATAAATATATTGAGGTAATATAATGGAGGAGAGTACAAATCATATGACTTCAATACATTATGCAGAGAGGTTGAGATTAAGAGTGAGATCACTACTCCCTAGAATCCTCAAAAGAATGGTGTGGCAGAAACAAAGAACCATACAATAATGGAAGTAGTTAAAGACATGATCCATGATCAAGACTTACCAATGCATATGTGGGAAGAAGAAGCAAGGACCAATTTATATATGTAGAAGATAAGTCCTCATCATGTGATGGGTAACAAGACACCTGAGGAAATATTTTCAGGAGAAAAGCCTGAGGTTAACCACTTGAGTATTTTTGGCTTCATAGTATACATACATGTTCCCGAGGAGAAGAGATCGAAGTTGGACCCTTCAAGAAAGAAGGGAATATTTTTGGGATACAATGAATCATCGAAGGAACATAGAGTTTACATTCTTGGTCACCAGAGGATTGAAGCTAGCAGAGATGTCACCTTGGATGAAGATACAGATTTAAACAAATCAAGGAATAATCATTTAGATGAGGTCCATGATGAAGATCTTGTAGCCCCAAGGATTGCATGTGTAGAGGGAGATAAGAATGTTGTACTAGGAAAATGTGATCCAGAAGATCATGACATGATGGAACCATAGAGACCTGAAGATCCAACCCAACAAAATACTAAGAAAAGAACACCATCTTGGGCTCGTGAGATCATTCAGGATGCAAATAAGTATGGTGCTCTAGATGGAACTTTTAGAGAAAGCAAGAAGCCAAAACCATATTCTAGTTACATGGCATTTCTTAGTGCAATTATTGATGCAAATCTTATGAAGAGGTTTCATATAAGAAAGAATAGAAGGATGCCATGATTGAGGAATACCAATTCATCATCAAGGATGATGTGTGGGATGTTGTTCCAAGATTGAGAGATAAATTGGTGGTAAGATCAAAGTGGATTTACAAAATAAAAAATTCAACAAATGGAAGCATTAAGAAATATAAGGCAAGATTTGTGGCACGTGTATTCTCCCAAAAAGAAGGAATAGGATATGATGATACATTTTCTCCTATGGAAAAATACACTTTGATCAGGACCATTCTTGTGATAGCTGCAGTAATTAAATGGAAGATACATCAAATGGATGTGACAACATATTTTATGAATGGTTTGATTGGAGATGAAGTGTATGTGGAGAAACCATAAGGTTTTGAGACACATGGTAGGAAGTATCATGTGTGCAAGTTGAAGAATGCATTATATGGATTAAAGCAATCACCCAGGGCATGGTACAACATGATTGATAGTTTCATGATGATCTTGGGATTTACTAAGAGTAAATCAGACTACAACCTTTACTACAAGGTTGATGATGGTAGACCAGTGGTACTACTATTGTATGTGGATGACTTGTTTCTAACAGGGGACGAGAAGCTCATCGCAGAATGTAAGAGGAAAACTAATGTATAGATTGAGATTAAAGACCTGAGTATGATGCATTCATTTTTGGGTCTATAGGTATAAAAGAGACCAGATGATATTTTCCTTAGTCAAGGAAAATATTCTCTAGATTATGAAGAGATTCAGAATGTTGGAATGAAAATCCATGCCTACACCTTTGGTGATGAATTTGAAGTTTCTAAGTGATACAAATTCAGAGACAGTAGATGCTACCATGTACAGACATATAATAGGTTTGTTGATGTACTTTATGAACATGAGACCACATATATGTTTTTTGATAAACACCTCAAGTTAGTATTGTTGAAATAATGTAACTGCGAAGAGCATTCTTATTTTTTTTTTATTGGATTAAATCCCCATTGTGGATTAATCATGTCATTATTATTATTTTTATTATTAGATTAATCCCCATTGAGGATTAA
>JASDQU010413423.1:0-10427 GCA_032191745.1 Picea mariana
ATCATAAAGGATGTTTCGAAAGACGATGTTGAGGCTCCCCTTGTGGCCACATCACTTAAACCCATTGACATGACCCCTCCCTCCGACCCTCCTGAAGTCAAACCAATCATTTCCCTGAATGGTCTCACTAGCTTTTCTACTCTCTAAAGCCTCAATATAATTGGTTACATTAAGGATCAGAAGGTAATCATTCTTGTTGATAGTGGAAGAACCCATAATTTTATTCATCACCACATTTCCCAAGAAACTAATTGTTATATCCGTGTCGTCAATAATTTTCAAATCATGATTTCCAATGGTGGGTGCATGAAATGTGGAGGAAATTGTGAAAATGTGTGTCTCCAAATTGGTTAGTACCACATCAAATCTCATATGTTTGCTATCGACATGGGTGGTTGTGAGATTGTGTTGGATGCAGAATGGCTAAGGACTTTGGGTCCCATTCTCATGGATTTTAAGGAATTAACCATGCAATTCCACCAGGAGGGCCAACAATACAAGTTCAAAGGCATCACCGTCAGTTCCCCGAAGATCATCAGTTCCCATCGCATGGAAAAGCTGCTAAAAAAGGTTATTCTAGCATTATTTCACAACTCCTTGCCATTCAAACCACCAAGACACCCTTTGTGTCACAAGACCTCCAATCCATCCTCTCCAAACATCATGTTGTTTTTTCCACTCCCCATGGACTCCCTCCTTCCTATGGTGTTCATGATCATTCCATTCCCCTTGTCCCCGACATCCTTCCTCCCAATTTTCATCTCTATCGTCATCCCTTTTCCCCAAAAAATGAAATTGAGAAAATTGTTCAAGAATTGCTCAATGTAGGTGTTATCCATCCTAGTATGAGCCCCTACTCTTCTCTTGTGGTCATGGTCCTTAAGAAATAAGGTTCTTGGCACATGTGTCCTGACTTCCACGCCTTCAACAAACTCACCATTAAATACAAATTTCCCATTCTTGTCATTGATGACCTCTTGGATGAATTGAGTGGTGCCTAGTTCTTTACTAAACTTGATCTTTGTTCTGGCTACCACCAGATACGTATGAACAAGGTATAAATTCCTAAGACTACATTTCAAACTCATGAGGGCCACTATGATTTTTTGGTCATGCCCTTTGGCTTTTGTAATGCTCCCTCCACTTTCAAAAGCCTCATGAATCATGTATTCCATCCTTTTTTCTATCATTTTTTATTAGTTTTATTTGATTATATCCTCATCTATAGTAAATCCTGAACAACCCATATTTCTCATGTGGATTGAGTTCTACATCTACTCTCTCAGCACAAACTTTTCCTCAAACAATCTAAATGTTCTTTTGGCACCTCAAAATTCGAGTACTTGGGTTGTCTTGTTGGCAAGGCCAGTGTGAGGATTGATCGTAAAAAGATTGAAGCTATGCGGGATTGGCCTTGCCCAAAGAATCTCAAAAGCTTGCGATAATTTATGAGTTTAATAGGTTATTATCACAAGTTTGTTAAGAATTATGGAAATATTGTGGCACCTCTCACTACTCTCCTTAAAACGAATTATTTCACTTGGACTCCCATAGTTTCTCAGGCCTTTCAAACCTTGAAGGAAGCCATGTGCACCACTCTAGTCCTGGCCCTTCCTAATTTCACAAAGACCTTTGTCCTGGAAAGTGATGCTTCTGGGAGAGGAATTGGAGTCATCCTTATGTAGGAGAGTCGACCTTTGGCCTTTACATGTAAACAAATGTTAGAGTGACATCTAGGAAAATAAATCTATGAAAAGGAAATGTTGGCTATTCTACATGTAGTGGATCTTTGGTGCCCTTATCTATTGGGGAAATGCTTCCAAATTAAGACAGATCATCAAAGCTTCAAGTATTTTCTAAAACAATGCCTTTCCTCCCCAGTCCAATAAAAATGGGTGACTAAGATCTTTGGATATGATTATGAGATCATTTACAATAAAGGAAAAGACAATGTGGTTGTTGATGCACTTTCTAGAAAATATGAAGATGAATGGTCCCTTTTTCCCTATCCTTAATTGTACCAGATTGGCTCCAAGATACTCGCCTGGAATGACTACAAGATCCCAAAATTTCACATCTGATGCAACAATTGTAAGCCAATTCTCCAGTTTTCCCCGAGTACTCTTGTAACAATGATGAGCTTCGATAAAAAGGGAATTTGTATTTAAGTAAACAATCACAACTTATATCCATGGTACTTTCTGAGATTCATGCTACACCCACAACATGGCACTCAAGGTTTACCAAAAACTATGACTGGGTCAAACGCTATTTTTTATGGGATGGTATGAAACAAGGTGTTCACAATTTTGTGGCAGAACGTGATGTTTGTCAATGCAACAAGGGGGAAACAGTCAAAGCTCCTGGCACACTACAACCACTTCCTATTCCACCTGCTATTTGGAGGGATATCTCTATGGATTTTATTGTGGGATTACCTAAATTGAGCAATAAATCAATCATCATGGTGGTAGTTGATCATATTTCCAAGTATTCTCATTTCTGTGCTCTTCCACACCCATTTACATCCTCCACTATGGCTCAAATTTTCATGGATCAGGTTTTCAAGCTTCATGGAATCCCTCATTCTATTGTTTCTAATCGAGACCCCACTTTCACCAAAAAATTTTGGCAAGAATTGTTCAATCTACAAGGCACCCAATTGCATCTCATAACAAATTATCATCCTTAGAATGATGGTCAAACCAATGTTGTCAACAAGTGTTTGGAAACATATTTGAGGTAATTTTCATTGAAAAGGAAAAATCAATGGGTTGAATGGTTACCAATAGTTGAATGGTGGTACACCACATCTTACCATATAGCTACCCTCATGACTCCTTTTGAAGCAGTATATGGACAAAATCCACCTTCAGTTCTCTCATACCTGATAGGTGTCTGGAAGGTTCAGATGGTTGACCAAACACTTACAATTCAAGAGGTTATTCTCTGTACCCTCAAAGAGAATTTGGTGATGGAACATAATCGCATGAAGAAACACGCAGACCAAGGTTACTCTGAACGTCAATTTTCGAAAGGAGACCGAGTGTTTCCTCGACTACAACCTTATAAGGAAAATTCCCTCCAGGCTGACCATTGTCAGAAATTGGCACCCATATTTTATGGTCATTATACCGTTCTCAAGCATGTGGGACATGTGGCCTATCAGTTAGCTTTTCCCAGTCATTCTAAGTTTCATCATGTTTTTCATGTTTCCTTCTTAAAGAAGGTGATTGGAACTGAGTGCCAAACTCAAACCAACCTTCCCTATTTGGATGAAGAAGGCTCCATTTGGTTACAACCACAAGAAATTTTGGACCAGCGTGAGCGTTGTCTACATCAGCGCACCATCAAGGAAGTGTTAGTTTAGTGGAAAGATATAACTCTAGAAGATGCCACTTGGGAACCAACTACCATTCTACAGCAATTTCCTCATCTTAAGCCTTGAGGACAAGGTTGTTTTTAATAAGGAGGACATGTTAGGGACTTAATCTCCCTAACACCTCACGTAGGTATAATAATATATTTCTATGTAATAAATGCCAATATTAATAAGGCCTAACAATAAGGAAGAATAAGTCAAATGTAAGAATACCTAATAGAAGCTTCCTCTTCTAGAAGGATTTTCCTCTAGATTGTTCTTTTGGATAGACATATTTAGTATAAATAGGAGTAGAGGGTATGAGAAGTATTGTCTAGGATATTATTATAATAGAGCTCTACTCTGCTAGAGGTTTCCCCATTGAAGAGGCATGTGAACATTACTCTCAGTAATCAAAGTGTTCTTTCTGGTGTTATTCTGGTATTATTCTGGTATTCTTCTGGTTATATCATTGTTTCTATGCCATTTATAGCTAATTATTTATGTTATGCATACTATTTTATATTTGGAATACTACAACAAGAATGCATGAAACATGACCAATCTTCTTCAGGATTTCAGAGGGCCCACAATAACATGCTGTCAACTTTGAACAATTTCCCAACTTAAGTGAACTCTTCCTAGATTTCACTTTCAAAAACACATGGTCACCCACTTTAAATTTTCTGTGAGTTTTGCATTTATCTACATAACTTTTCTTCTTGTCTCGAGAAACCTTTAAATTCTATTTTATTTTCATCATTTGATCTTCCATTTCCCTTGGAAATTTTGTCCCAACCACTGCTTTGTCGGCTGGGTTGTCCCAACTCATTGGTGTGGTGCACTTTTTCCCATAAAGTGCCTCAATTGGGCTCATATTTATAGATGCTTGGTACCCATTGTTATACGCAAACTCAACCAAATGTAAATATTTTTCGCACTGTGTCAATTTTTCCATCACATACATTCTTAGCATATCTTCTATCACTTGATTTACACTTTATGTTTTACCATCTGACTTTGGATGGTAGGTTTTGATAAAAAATCATATTTGTCCCAAATCCTTTAAATAATTTCTTCCAAAAATTTGATGTGAACTTGGGATCTCTGTTAGACACAATTGTCTTAGGTACACCATGAAGCCTGACAATTTCCCTCATATAAATATCAATAATGTTAGTTTCTTTGTGCATGAATTTTACTGGAATAAAGTGGGAATCTTTAGTAAGCTTGTCTACTTCTACCATGATGGAGTCATGCTGCTTGGTGGTTCTGGGTAGCTTCATGATGAAATCCATAGTGAAAACTTCAAATTTCCACTCATGAATGGATAATGGTTGTATAAATCCAGCTGGGTGTCTGTTCTCAACCTTGACCTTTTGGCATTCCAAACACCTGGCAATAAAATCAGCCACTTATTTCTTCATACTTGGCCAAAAGTATTGTTTCTTGACATCTTCAATTATCTTTTGGTAGCCTGGGTGCCCATCATAAGGTACATTGCGCATTTATTTTACTAGAATATTTTCCAACTCTTGAGAATCTGATACATAAACTCTGTCCCTCTACATGACGATTTCATCCTCTTTTAACTCTATATATTCAATTTCCTGTTGCAAAATACCTTGTTGTATCTTTGTCTCTATTTCCACATTGTTGATCTGATTTTGCAACCTCTAAAATTCTATCCTCCAAATATGATTTGTACATGCTAATGGTCATAGCATTCATCTCACGCAGTCTCCTGCTGAGTGCATTAACCACCTTGTTCTCTTTACCCTTGATATGCTTACTATCAAAGTCATACTCATTGAGGAATTATAACCACCTTCTTTTCCTGGCATTTAATGTTGGTTGTCCAAAAAAATATTTCAGATCATTGTGGTCTGTCCTCAACTCAAATATTATTCCCATGAGGTTGTTCCTCCACATATTCAAGGCATAAACTATGGCTTCCAATTCAAAATCATGAGTAGCATAGTGTCTTTCATGCTCTTTTACTTCCTTGATTCGTAGCACACCACATGCCCATTTTGACTAAGTACTCTACCTAGCGCTTCCTTTCATGCATCAATGCACACAACGAAGTCTACATTAGATCAAAAAAATTCAAAATAGGCGCACTTGCCAACAAACTCTTCAATTGTTGGAAACTCCTTTTACAATTAGAAGTCCACTCAAATCTCACACCTTTCTTTCACAAGGATGTGATTGGGAGTGCAATCTTTGAGAATCCTTCAATAAATCTTCTGTAGTACCCTACAAGTCCCATGAAATATATCACCTCTACAAAATTCCTTGGTGTTGGCTATCCTTCAATGGATTTTATCTTCTACGGTTCCATTGCTATCACTTCTTATGAAATGATATGTCCCAAGTAATGAATCTACCTCTCGTAGAATGAGCACTTGTTCAAATTTTCATATAGTTGTTCTCTCAATACTTGCAACACCATCCTCAAGTAATTCTCATGTTCTTCTTCAGACTTTGAGTAAATAAGTATGTCATACAAAAATACAATGACAAACTTATATAAGTATTCCCTGAAAATACCATTAATTAAACACATGAAGACATCTGGTGCATTTGAAAACCCAAATGGCACTACTGTAAACTCATAATGTCCATACCTCATCTTGAAGGTTTTCTTGCTGATGTCTTCCTCTTTAATTCATACCTCATGATATCCTTATCTGATGCAGGAGCATCGCTCACCAATCAAGCGAGCCAGCGCGTGGAGTAAAGAATATACAGCTGGACAACGCCATCACATACATTTTTGAATTACTTTGAAAAGATTGTTGCGTCGTCGTTTGAATGAAAGCATTCATATGAAGCGCCTTTGTATTGTATTGTAGATAAGAAGGCATTTAATATTTTTAATGTTGTTAGATAGGAATTAACTGTAGATTAGACAGTTTTACTTTCGAGAGGGAAAACGGAGTATAGACACCCTCCTTTGTATCATTGTATCATTAGCACCCAGATTATTCAGCATTAGCATTGAGGCAGGAGCAAGAAGGAGAACAGGGAGCTTGCGAGGAACCTCCATGTACAAACATTGAATTAATAGGAAAGACTTTGATTCAATTCCATGGATGTGTTTGATCTCTGTGTGTTGTTGATATTATGCTGTTGCATACTTGCTTCTTTTTATGCTTATCTTCTATATGTTGCATATCTGATTGCATATCAGGTTCGTAACCTGAGAGAATGAGAAATGAGTTTCAATTGTTTCTCTGTTTGAGCCAGGAGATTCCTGCATAGAGTGTAGTTGAATTCCTCCGCATAGAGTGCGTTGAGGAGGCTCTATAGTTAAACTCTTATTCTCATCGACCAAGAGTTGTGTTGGGTTATTCGAACCGTGCAGGTGAGTGCAGGTTGGATTGAAGTCTCAGTAGCAAGTCTGAGAAGGGTAAGATCGGGTTACCTGTGACTACGAATGCTCAGGACCTGGAAGACTTCAGCATTGTCGAGAGTTGTTGAAGGTCGAGTGCGAGCAGGGTGCTCGAAAAGATTTCTGAAGGAATCAGTGGTAATTCAGCTCAGGAGGGATAGTTCCTCGTCCATGTTGTAGGAACATTCCTGGGAGAGGTTCGAACCAGGGGAAAGCTTGGAAGTCGGAGGATTCTCCAGAGGAAGAGAATCGACGACTTGGAATTTCTCGGAAGAATCGTGAAGTCCCGTGGATTGTCGGATCTAGGAGAAGTAGCAAGGAATTTAACCCTCGAGCGCAGGTAGAACCCGTTAGCCATCGTGTATCGGCATATCGGGGTTGGTGAGTGCAAGGGTTACATGCACGTCGAAATCGTGAATCGCGATTTCTCGATTTAGTCGGAGCCGTCGATCAGGGCAGGGACGTGTGGCATTGGATCCCAGGAGAGTCGGGGTTCAGTGTTTGGCAATTACAATAACAGGAAATTTTCATCGCGGATTCGCGATCTGTGAAATCCCGAAGTGACGTGGTCACGTGGGACCCCAGGGAGTAAGTGGAGGAAAGGTGGCACAGTCACGGAGAATCAACATCTCGGCATTCGGGGTTTGTAAGCACCAAAGGTCCACCTCACGGATAGCATTTTCCCGAGAGGAAAATTCCCGATACGGAGCCATTGACTGTTGACCCGTCGGCATTCGGGACTCGGCGATTGAGTGGCCGAGAGCAGTGTTACGAGCCTCGCGATATCGCAAGACCCGATCTCCCGATACGTGAAGAGGAGATCGCCGAGAAGTATCCTGTGGGTGACGAAGACTCCCGAGAGGAGTTAGAAGGGCGTTGACTCTTCAAGCCTGTGAAGTGAAGAAGGTCCTGGTGGAGCGACCTACTACTGCTGTGAGAGCGGGGTTGCATCAGAGTGGTATCAGAGCTTGAAGATCTTGTTTGTATATTGCAGGCGAGAGAAGAGAAAGAGAGAGAGGAAGTACTCTGATACTCACGACTTGCGTCAGAGTGGTATCAGAGCGGGATTGAGTTCTCTTTGTTTAGGTAGCAGAGAGAAGAAGGTATAATGCCACCGAGACGAGAGAGGCAGTCACCTGATCGTGAAGACAGGGACGCCTGAAGAAGGGGAAGGCCAGCAGGCAACCCAGAAATGGAACGTCAGATACGAGATCTCCGAGCTAGGCTTGAGGAGATGGAGACCACCCAAAGGCGTGGAGCTGGTACAGCAGAGTTCAGCGATTCTGAGGTTGAAGAGGAAGCTGGACATGACCAAGAAGAGGTCACAGCAGAAGATGCCTTGACAAAGAGGTTGATCAAAGCCATTTCGAGGATGAGTTTGAAGACAAAAATGGACATTCCCGTCTATGAGGGAAGTCTAAATGCAGAAGAGTTGCTGGATTGGATCTGAGCGCTCGACACCTACTTCGATTACGAAGATATCGAAGAGGACAAGAAGGTAAGGCATGCAGTCACGAAGCTGAAGGGACATGTAGCCTTATGGTGGGACGAGCTGCAGGCAGACAGGCGTTCCAAGGGCAAACAGAAGATCAAGAGCTGGGATCGGATGATCGCCAAGATGAAGGCGAAGTTCATTCCGAGAGACTATCAGATCACTCTGTTCAGGCGCATGTAGAAGCAGAGACAAAAGTTGATGACGGTGAAGGATTACACCGAGGAATTCTATAGGCTCAACATTCAAGCTGGTCATCGGGAGAGTGATGACGAAAAGGTGGCGAGATACCTGAATGGGCTGAGGTATGATATTCAGGATGAATTGAGCATGCTGACCATTCACACTGTTGAGGATGCATACCAGATGGCTCTAAAGGCTGAAGAAAAGCTGAGCCGCAAGCAGGGACAGCGAGGGCGAGGCAGAAGCCATCCCAGGGGCAAAGCGGTTTCCCAAGAAAAAAACCAAAAGCCCAAGGAGGTTTGGAAGAGGCCTTAGGGAAAAGCTGAAAGGGGTGGAACCTCATAGCAGAGGAAGCAAAATTTTGAGCAAAGGAGACAGCAAGATGATCAGCAAGGAGGATATGCTGACGTGAACACATTTCCTCATACCCGAGGTAGAGGCAGAGGTCGAGGAGGAGTTATCACATGTTTCACATGTGGAAAGGACAGACACAAGGCCGTTGACTGTCCAGACAGGAAAATGGACGGAGGAAAATCTCACATCACTGAGGCACAGAGGCGTGATGCTGAGAGCGAAGATACTGACAGCGGAAGATCGTTGGGAATGCATAAAATCTTTTGACACCCGAGAAGGAGGTGGACAGCTCAGTGCAGCGGAGCATATTGTTCAGGACGGCTTGTACAGCCAAGGACAGAAAGTGCAAGGTCATAGTTGACAGTGGGAGCACTGACAATCTCGTTTCGACCGAGATGGTGGAGAAATTGGAGCTGACGACAACTAAGCACCCGAGTCCATATAAAGTCTCGTGGTTACAGAAAGGACACCGGGTAAGTGTCACTAAATAATGCTTAGTTAAGTTTAAAATTGGGAATTATCATGATGAGATTTTGTGCGATGTTATTCCCATGGACGTATGTCATATACTGTTGGGTAGGCCATGGCAGTATGATAGGAATGTTGTTCATGATGGGAGGATGAACACATACACCTTGGAGAAGGATGGGAAAATCCATAAACTGCTGCCGATAAAAGATAAGGAAGTAAAGCCTGAAGTTAGCAGCACGATACTTCTCATGAGTGGAAAAGAGCTTCTCACAAAGCTGGAGAAGGATGAGGATCCACAATTCTTTGTTGTCAGGAAGCCGAGGATTGTTCTGACAAACAAAAGAGTGGATGACTTGCCAGAGGAGATTCAGCAACTGCTGGGAGAATTTGTTGATATCATCATGGATGAACTACCGCGTTCACTGCCACCGATGAGGAGTGTGAGTCACCACATTGACCTCATACCCAGAGCAAGTTTGCCAAATAAGGTAGCGTACAGGTTGACACCTCAGGAGAATGAGGAAGTCAAAAGGAAGGTACAGGATCTGCAAGATAAAGGACTGGTCATAGAAAGTCTTAGTCCATGTGTTGTTCGAACAGTACTGAGCCCGAAGAAGGATGGAGGCTGGAGAATGTGTACAGACTCTAGAGCGATAAACAAGATTACCATCAGGTACAGGTTTCCACTGCCAAGAATGGATGACTTGATGGATTGCCTGAGTGGGGAATTTTTTTTTTCGAAGATTGATCTCAAGAGCGGATACCATCAGATCCGGATGAGAGAGGGAGATGAATGGAATATAGCGTTCAAAACAAACGAGGGTTTGTACAAATGGCTGGTCATGCCATTTGGGTTAACAAACGCGCCGAGCACTTTCATGCGGCTGATGAATGAAGTCCTGAGGGAATTCATCGGCAAATTTGTGGTCATATACTTGGACGACATATTGATTTTCAGCAAGACGAAGGTTGAACACTTGAGACATTTAGCCACTGTGATGAGAAGGCTACAGCAGGAGAAACTGCTGATCAATTTGAAGAAATGTTCATTCATGCAGACAGAGCTCATTTATTTGGGTTTTGTAATTTCGGCAAATGAGTTGAAGATGGATCCTGAGAAGGTTGAAGTAATCAGGAATTGGCCATCGCCGAGAAATGTTTTCGAGGTG
>JASDQU010413438.1:0-10398 GCA_032191745.1 Picea mariana
TAATTAATAAAAAAAAATTTGAATCTTTAATTGTGTAATTTAAGTTTTGGGTCGTTACAGTTTTGGATGTTGCTGGATCCTATATGTATATTGTATTGGAATAAATGTATGATGTGAATGAATCTATAATATGCCGATTTTCCCATTTTGGGTTTCCAGGGGAAAAATATTTGTGTAATGTGTATATTTTCCATTGTATCTTTTTTTTTCTTTTACTGAAAATCCATTTGCAGTAAATAATTGTACAAGGCTAAAATCTACATTTGGTATCAGAGCAATTATTGTCTTCAGGGGGATGCCTTTGTGGTCAAGGGTTTGTCTCGAGACTGTAATAAGCATTGTTATAGTGGGAGATTTGTAGTATTGATTCTTCAGGTGAAAAGAAATGTCAAGAAGTTAGACAATGGAGATCGAGAAGTTTAATGGGAAATTTTTTTAGTTGTGGAAGATCAATATGGAATATTTGTTGGTGAAAAGAGATCATTGGATCTTGTTGGATATAGGTACTGCACCTATAGGAACTTCAGTAGATGATTGGAAAATTTTGGATTGGAAGATGAAGAGCACAATTCGACTGTGTCTCTCAGATTCAGTATTAGTGAATGTGTTAGAGGAAGCTACAAACAAGTATTTATTGGATAAGTTGGGGAATTTATATCAGTCTAAGTCCCTAGTAAATAAATTATTTCTGAGAAAGAATTTGTTTAACCTGAGGATAAGAGATGGAGACTTAGTGGCAGAACATTTGAACGCTTTCAATATTGTGGTAAGTCAGTTAGTATCTATTGAGATTAAAATTTCAGATGAAGATAAGTGTATCAGTTTACTGTGATCTTTACCAGACTCGTGGGATAGTCTGTTTGTGGCCATAGGTAGTAATACAATTGCCTTGAATTTTGATGAAGTGGTCTCATCAAACTTGTCGGAGAAGATGAGACGAAAGAACATGGAAAGACAAAGCACGGATGCATTGTTTGAAAGATGACACTCCCATGAAAGAAATAGATCTAAGTCCTCAAGTGGGATATCTAAATATAAGGGTAGATATAAATATCTCAGAAATTTTGTTAATGTATGTTGGAGATGTGGAAAAGAAGGGCACTACAAGAATCAATGTAGATCCAAAGTTGAGAAAAAAAAGGGATCTGAAGAAGATTCTTCTACAAAAAAAAAGACCTCCAAGGAAGAAGGAGGGGATGTGTACTTGGATCCTTCAGGAACACATGTATATCATGAGGTATGGTTGGTTGACTCAAGTGTATCATTTCATATGACTCCTCACAGGGAGTGGTTCTGTGAATATGAAAGATATGATGGAGGTAATGTTTTCCTAGGTGATGAATCGACAAACAAAATCATAGGACCAGGAAAACTTAAGTTCATGCTCATATATGGAAGGATTAGAACACTACCTAGTGTTCTTCACATCCCATTATTGGCCAAAAATTTGATTTTTGTAAGAAAAATGGATTATGTAGGGGTAAAAATGGTATTTGAAAAAGAAACCTGTAGGATGGTTTGAGGAGAAATGGTGTTGTTGAAGGTATTTTGGTTTGGAACTCTGTATAAGATGTAATGAAGCACTATTAGTGATGGTTGTAATAGTTCCATTGTTCCTGATATTGGAGTTGAAGAAGAAAGAACTCCTAGAGTCTCTAGAGAAAAGGATATGTTGGGGAATCAAAGACTGGGGCATATCGAAGAGAAGGGTCTTCAATTACTACATGGTAAAGATATGGTTTAAGGTATGTCTAAATTCTCTCTATGTTTTTATTTTTGTGAACATTGTGTATATGGGAAGTAGAATCAGGTAATATTCCCCTTTGGTGCAACAAGGGCAGAAGGTATTTTACAACTAGTTCACATTGATGTGCTTGGACCCGTGTCGGTTCCATCATTGGGAAAATATGTGTACTATGTCTCATTTATAGATAACTTCTTGGGGAACACTGGGATATATTTCCTCAGGAAGAAATATAAAGTCTTTGACATGTTTAAAGAGTTTGAGGATCTTGTTGAGAATCAAACAGAGAAAAAAATTAAGGTGTTGAGTATAGATAATGGTGGAGAGTTTTGTGGGAATAAATTTGAAGAATTCTGTAAGAAGTGTGGTATAAAAAGGTAGAATAATACTCCATATACATCTCAACATAATGGAGTTGCAGAAAGGATGAACATGAAGCTGATGGAAAAATCAAGGTGCATGCTCAGTGGTGTTGGGTTAGGGAAATAATTTTGGGCAGAGGCAGTGGGTATTTCATGCTACCTGGTCAACATATCACCCTCGTCAGTGCTAGATGAAAAGACTTCACAAGAGGTATGGACTGGTAAGAAACCTTCTCTCACACATCTCAAGGTATTTGGTTGTGAGGCCTATGTTCATGTTCTAAAGGAAAACATGAGTGAGTTAGATCAGAAGGTTGCAAAGTGTATCTTTATTGGGTATAAAGATGGTCTGAAAGGTTATAATCTATGGAACCCATAAACTAATAAGGTTTTGTATAGATGAGATGTGGTATTTAGAGAAATAAAATGTGTTTTCAAACAAGATGTCCTACCAAGTAAGGAAGAACTAGAGAAAATATAGTTAGATTTAAAGGATGATGAATCAGACTCTACAAAGTAACAAGAATCAGAATAAGAAGATCCTCTTACTCAAGTATTGAGGAGATCCATTCAGGAAAGAAGGCAACCAAAAAGGTATACTCCGCCTTATTTTCATTCAAATTTTACTTTGTCTATTACTGATGATGATCCTAGAACTATCAGTGAGGCAGTGGATTCAGAGGATGAAAAAATCTGGAAATAGGCCATGGATGAAGAAATGAAATACTTGGATAAGAATGAGGCTTGGGATCTAGTGGAGTTGTCGACTGGAAGAAATCCCATTGGAAGCAAATGGGTATTTAAAAAGAAGCTAAATGCAGAAGGAAAAGTGGAGAAATACAAAGCTTAGTTAGTAGAAAAGGGTTATTCCCAGGTTGAGGGAATTGATTTTGGTGATATTTGTTCTCCTGTTTCCAAGTTAACTTCTATTATATTTCTGTTAACTGTTGTTGTTGCATTTGATTTTGAAGTAGAAAAGATGGATGTGAAGACAACATTCCTACATGGGGATTTGGAAGAAGAAATATATATGAATCATCCATAAGGTTATGTTGTGAAGGGAAAGAAGGAGTTGGTATGCAAGTTGAAAAAGTCCCCGTATGGTTTAAAACAATCACCAAGGATGTGATATAAAACATTTGATACTTATATTCTGGGACTTGGCTTCACAATAAGCAAAGAGGATTATTGTTTGTATTTTAAATTAATTAGTGATCATTTTATTTATTTGGTCTTGTATGTAGATGACATGTTGTTGATAGGAAACAACAAGGAGATTATCCATGATGTGAAAATTCAATCGTCCTCTATATTTGACATGAAGGATCTTGATGCTGCAAATTTCATTTTGGGCATGGAAATGAAAAGAGATCGTAAAAACATGAAACTCTGGTTAAATAAGAGAAAATATGTGGAGATAATATTGCAGATGTTTAATATGTAGGAATGTAAACAGGTTAGGGTCCCTATTCCTCACTAGTAAATTTGGGTCATTTTGCGATGACCATTTCGACACTCTTGCGACGTTATGTCATGGATATTGCGATGAATTGTGGGCTCTTCAAACTTGCTTCACATGATGTGGAAAGTGCGATGAACCTAGGATAATGTCGCAAGAGCATCGACCCAAGGAATTCGTCGAAAGTGAGACGACCTTTGGTGGTCATCGCACAAGAAACGACCTATGGTTCTCATCGCATGAGAGACGACCAACAATGATCATCGCAAGAACAAAAATTGAGGAAGCTCATCGCAAGATGGATGACCAGATTAGTTCTTCCGATGAACTATTCAAGCGTAAGGTATCGTTGATGGTAACAATAGTTCGTTTCTCTTACGATGAACCTAGTACTTCTTGCGATGAACTATCAATAATATTGATGATCCCCTTTATCGCAAGAGAAATAACCTATCCTAGTGTCACAAGAGAGATGAAGCATTGATAGTTGTGATGAACTATCAATATATCGACGATCCTCTTCGTCGCAGGAGAAACGATCTATCCTAGTTTCTACAATGAACAATTCGTAGCAAGAATGATGAAGCATCGATAGTTGCAACGATCTATCAATACTATCAATGATCTTATTCATCGCAAGAGCAACGAAATATATCTATTTAAAAAAATAATAATAAATATTAATGAAAGAGAGTGGCTCTGAGGGTTATCAATTACAGTATCTCCATAACATATGGGTCAGTAAATATCCTATTATTTACTTAATACATCTTTCATACTCTTTTATGAAAAGGGTTGTAATATAGAATGGGTTCATTCATTTCTAAATGTGAGTATTGTTTGATTTTATGTCATGCAAATTTTGCAAACATGTGAAAGAAAATTTTATGAGAGAACACAACTAGCAAGGAATACCCATGATAACATAATTTAGAGATTAATTTCTTCTCATAAATGGGATACACGATTTGTAATTTCCTACTGTAATTTTTCAAACCAACTCAATTATGAAGACATCAACTCTAATGGAGTTATATCCTAAGATTTTCTAGTATTTTATTTGATTTCCAAATTACCAATATCTTTATTAACATAGGTATATGTACAACGTGTAAGCCTTATAGAATTGGGAAATAATATATGGAAATATACATTTTGGTGCATGTATAAGCACAATCAACAACCATATTGATATGTGATCATTGTTTAACAGTGGACATACAAATGCAATAAAACATTGGGATAAACTAGAAGAAAAATGAAATATTAATGAAAGAACTCCTTAGCATTTAGAAATTCATATAAAATTAAAAAAAAAAATGCAGAAGCTTGAACTAGAACATGTATTTTTTCATGAGATACAATTTGTTGTTCTAGACTAACAAGTTGATTTTTCTATGCATGTTATTGGTCAAGCTTTTGTAGAGGTTTTTTTTTAATAAGGAAATACAAGCAATTTAGTAATAGGAAGGTGTGCAAAAACCAAAGATTGTAAACGACCATTGGGCTTCTAATGTCTACATGTAGGTTTTTGATCATGGGACATAATATTATAGAATAAAATAATAGTTGATGCATTGTAATGGAGATAGATTGTGTCCCTTCTAAATGACTAAATAAAAACACTAATGTTCAACCACCTAGGTAACCATTTGATGCAAAAAAATATCCCCACAAACCATTAGCACCATCAATGAGGTGTGTGGATGTTGGTATGGTAATTCTTTGCAAATATTCCATATGATCATGAACTTTGTGCAAATCCTGGAGGAATTATGGGCTGAATTCATTTTTCATAGATAGGATAACATTGGATCTATTCCAACATAGAATATCCAAAAATTGGAAATGACTTCCATACATATCTCCATTGAAGTCTTATAGAAATGAAGCAAGATTGTGAATAAACTAAATAAGCAACCCATACATCATAGTAGAAAATTTTAAAATTGAACAACAAGTGAGCAATAACATTAAAGTCTTGTGAGAGGGCTCCATCTACTGCCATTGCAAAAGTATTTCATTCATGCAAGAGTGTGTGCTTCTTCAATTGTATGCTTGTATAGTTTGATTCCATAGCATTGAAAATGAAAACCATTATGGAAGAAGTAACACTAAAGCGTAATGAAGGTCAAAGAACAATATCTCTACATGATAACAAGGAAAAATAATTGAAACAAGCATATCATGTTTTTGAAATATTTGGAGAAGGCACAAATGTCAAGCCATTGAAAATTGTTTATTTAAAAAGGGAGTTGAGGGGATCAAACAAAATTACATTAGTCTATTCAAATATTCTACTACTTTTATTTTCTTCTTGCTATTACATTTTTTTTGACAAAGTTCTTTTCCATGTATTCTTTTTGCAAATATTTTTTATATGGTCAATTTTGAGGCCAACTTATTACAATGAAAAGCACAAGACACTTGTAAATAGAAATAAAAAGTAGACATAAACACAACTTCAATTAATATTTCAAGCTGACTAAAGGATGTCAAACAATCAATGTTTGAGAAAAAAAAAGAGAAAACTAATAGCACCAAGGAAAAATAAACTTGGAAAAGTGGAAACTAGAACCATGAAAATTGTCTATGCATATGTCAATGCACATTAAAAACACATAGCCACAATGTCTATGAACACTAAATTGTCTATGCATATGCCAATGCACATTAAAAACACGTTATGTAAATAGTAATAGTAAATATTCCATAATCAATAACACTCGATATACTAGTACTCTAAGCTGATACAATGGAGTTACTAGTACAGATTCCATGTGCTTCTCTTATTCCTTACCAGTCATTGAGCTATCATGTTCTTCTACTCAGAAGTGGTATCTATATCTTATTCATTTCAGATACTCTATTGCATAATTATGGTTATGCTTATACTATTATATCCAGGGGATTACTTATACACACCACACAAAACCAAGTTGAAGTATTAGATTAGTTGTGTGAATCATATGATATGATGAACTAAAGGGAACCGTTTATGCTACATACTTGGGTGTGGTTCATTATATATAATGAATAGCCCCATAGTGGCCCACAAATGATGGTAATGTAAAAATAAATAGATAAAAGGAGCCTTAAGAAGTCATAAAAAGAAAAAACAAATACAAGACATACCTAATCTTTGATATTCTAATGTGTAGCATTGCATTGATACAACATCTAGAGCATATGCAAATGTGTGAACTACATACTGTAGTAAATAAAAGCAAAATTATATTTAGTTTTTACTAAAAGCCAAAAAATACTTCTAAGACATGTCAATAAATCCTAATAGAAATTAAAACCAACCAGATTGCAAATAGTAAACACCATTGATATTCTTTTTTGTAAAATCCATATGAGAGGATATTAAATAGCCACACACACACAAACATATTATATGCGGCGGCTTGAATAAGATCCTCTTGGTTTCTAGAATAATTTATTGGATCCATCTGATCTTGGAGCAAACCTCCCTCGATTTGAAGGAGAAATAATGAAGTCAACATTGACTATGGTGTTGCTCTGTTGGATCGAGAGAAGTTTGCTCCAAGAATAAATGGCTCCAATAAATTTTTCTCTATTGAACAGGGCCAACCACGTGAAGGTGGAAACTCCTATGCCCCCCTCCCCCTCACATCACTCTCAATTATCCAATACCCAATCTATATTATACTAAAAAATATGCATTAAAAATATTCAAAAGTGATAAAAAGTGATTGTAAAGCTATAAATGAGGTTTATCATTCAAAGGCATATGCCATAATTTTTTTTTAATAAATGAGATTTATCATTCAAATAATGTTCTAAATATACTAGCTATATAATGTACATGTATCTGTCTTATAAAATTACTATACATCATCAATTTCTTTTATTATTCTTTTGTGTTTTCCAGTTCTTAAGTAATTCATCCATCTCTGTGTCCTCATTTACCGGGTGCTCTTCGACAATTGATGTTGCTTCAGTCCTTTCACATCGAGTATGCTTGGTCTCGTACCCATGATGTGGAGGCTGCTGTGAGGGTCTATCACCTACAAAACAAAAAATATTAAATTTATACAACCATTTTTTAAATATCATTGAAGTAGTTCATTAATATTAAATAAATATATGTAATGTAATTATTTACCCGGTCCACTAGTCAACACTATTGGAATGGCTTCCCTGTTCTCCTGATCTTCAGGTCGAGGAGGCTCAACTACGACATTATCTACAATTGAAATGACAAAATTTATAAGGACAAAACCGTAAATGTATAAGTAATAAAAATTAGAAGTACAAAATTTATAAGTACAAAATTATTAAGTATATGATTAATATACAACCATTTTACCTTCATGGGCCTCAGTCAAAGGAAAATATTGTGGTTGTACCCCAATGGGATGGGGCTACTGGGAAACACCATGATCTTCTGGTTGTGTTGCACTATCAACGCTATATTTTCCATTACTAATGGTTTCATTGATAGTGTTGATCCCTTGATTAAAACAAAGTAAGACATTAAAGTTATGGGTGATATCAAGCATTTACATATTTTATAAGTAATGAAAGGTTAATGTGGATTGATTTTTATTTACCTTATCTCGTAAAATGGATCTTGGGATCATCCCCATGCTTTTCCTACGATCAACCACAACTTTATAGCCGTACTTTTAACCAAGTTTGAGGTCTTCCTCAATGGTTTCATTTCCAAAGTCGTCGCCCTGCATTGCATAAGAGAGTTTTTTTTAATGTTTTTGGCTACAATTACCTAAAAGTTGTAAGGAGATACAAATAATATTCTTAAGATGTATGGGTACTTACGATTCATGACTGTAACCTCGAGTAGCCTCCCTAGCCTAGCTTGTGTTGGCCATGTTTGGAAATCCTTGCTTTGGTTTCCTTCGAAGTGTCAGGAAACCTATCATCAAAATTTTGAAGTATGTTGTATACCACACTTTTATTTATATCTAAATAAAATTAAAGGTATTTAAATCAAAATATTGTAATTTACCTTGGGGTACCAGTTATTTTTTCTCCTGATTTTTTCAACATCTTTTCTTGTGTATCATCAATGATCGTCTTCCACTCCCTCTCTGGAATCGAGGGAGAAAATTCATACCTAGGGTTTCCTGCCAATCTTCGTCTATAAACATTCCACACATATTTTAAATATTCTCCCGCTGCAGAGGTGACCACTTTTTTATTGAATGTGTCTACTCCAAAGAGGCCTTTGAGATAATACATACGTTCCTTTTTGAGGTTGGAATTCTTTAAATTCCACCTCATGTGTAAGGTTTCCCCAAAAATCAACAATGCGTTGCTCTCCAGGTGCCTTTAAAAATGGTCATTTCCTGTACACAAAATGATATGATTATTAATTTAAAAATAATAATCTAGACGATTTGTATATGAGATGGACAACATGAAACAATTAAAATATGAAAAACTACATGGGACTCTTATTTGTTTTAATGGACATCTTTTATCGTCGACCAAAAATGTGCGCAGAAGGGTCCCCATGCTGGTCACATGTCTAGTTCTAGGAAATTCAACCATGTCAACCACATCCTCAACCTCATCTCTATCACCACCTCTAGATCCTTATCGTTGTGTAGATTCCCGGCAGTGCATGTCATGGATCCTATCTAAATTAGGTGTGGAAGATGGAGAAGTAAACAATACTTTAGAAATTGTACGACAACCCACATCAGAACTCTGTGGCATCTCTGCAGTGCCACTACTACCAACACCGAGCTTAACAGGCTCCAAAAATCTCTTCATAAAAAAAAAATGTTTTTTCTTGAGATAATGTAAAAGTTTTTCCATAATTGAACATATGAGTACATTAAAAAAAACACTTTAAATTATGGTTATTGCCTTATATGTGTTAAGTTGTGACATAAGGAGATTGATCATTTCTAAGATGTCAGGAGTTTGATCTAGACGATCTAACAAACTAGTACGTTCCTTGTTCTCTTTAATGATAATTTTTTTTATTAATACCATCGGATCAGAAGATGAATACAACCCCTCCTCATTGGCGGAATCATGATCAACATGGATTGCCGAATACATATAATTTCAACAAAATCAATGTTATTTTAGTTATATAAATAGATGAAATAATTGATTCCCATACAAATAAAATTATATAAACAAATAATAAAATTCACGTAAAATAGAATTAAAATTTGATAATCATTTACATGTTCTGTGGTTGGCCCTTTTCCACAATCATCCTGTCACATTATAATATAATTAGAACCCCCAAATATTTAAAAATTTGTTATTGATAACAAAAAAACTGATTTCCACCCAAATAAAATCAACCTCCCACATTACTATAAAATTTGGACCATGAAATATTTAAAACATTGTTAAAGATAAAAAAAAATATAATGCAATAAGTAGAGGTTTCTTAAAGAGGTGTTGCATAAGTACTCACACACTATTATTCAATGTTTCTAATCAATTCAAACAGTAATCCACTAATAAATCGTCCCCGAGAGCTATCTTTTTTATTGCACACAGGACTAATTGATTCTCTTCATGTCCCTCATATATGCAATTTGGTTGCTCGTTTGTTGTCCTGGGTTGTGTGTTGTTTATAAACCATGCAATAGTTTCAAAATATTTAGGCCTTCCATCAATATAGATAATTGCTCCCTTATTTTTATCATTGTTTATTAGTTGTATATAATTTGCGGCGAGTGGATATCTCTGCATACTTCGCATGTATCAGACCTGTTGATTAAGGTTGGTTGTCATTGATGTCAACCCTTGAAGAAAGCCCCGTAGCAAAAAGGTTTGGGTAATGGACCCAATATTGTTTGATGTAAATATGACTC
>JASDQU010413439.1:0-10398 GCA_032191745.1 Picea mariana
AATTCTGAACCAGAGAGAAATGTGTATTTACTTAGCAACCCAAACACAGATGCGCGACAATAGATCTCACTGGTTTAATTTGTTTATGTTCCCCAAGGGTTAGGTATTCAAGGGTTCTACAGACAAGGGTTTGCCCTGTGCTATAGCTCTCTGATATACATGCGGGGTCCAATAGTAGTACTTGGCCCAATGTCTCAGGGCACTAACTAAGGAGGATAGACCGTACCCTTAGCCATACTACCCGACTACCCAGGTACTAGAGAGTATCTTCCTGAGTGTTGTTCTCGGTGACACTATAACAGTCCGACGGCCGATAGGTTTATCTAAAGAGGGCTTCAGAAAATCTAGGTTGATCCGTACATAGGTGTTGTCTGATGCGCTACCACTCGAAGGGGTACCAACATGGGTTACAAGGGTGGCCAACAGATGTGCGCTTAAGAACCACTTGTATTTCCTGCATGTATGAATCCCTCAACCGTGGGTTTATGCATGTAACGACAGATCTCTGTGGCTTAAAGACGCGGGAATACGTTTCTACCTTGAAAAAAAAATACCCACAATTTCTGCCAAGGAGAGTGCTCTGATACCACTTGCAAGATACCTGATATATAAAATATGCAGAACAGAAATAAAATGCTAGAAATGGCAGAATAGCAGTAAAATATCCAGCATAATCTTCACAATACACAGAAATGATATAACAATAGAAATAGAAATAGCACTTTGATTCTGAAAGCAATGTTCACAGGCCTCTTCGAGGGGGCAACCTCCAATCGAGCAGCGCTCTGTTACAATAATCTCCAAGCTAGGGTTTTCATACCCTCGACCCTTATTTATACTAAATATGTCTATTAAGAGAAGCATCTAGAGGAAGATCCTTCTAGAAGTGGAAGCTTCTATTAGGTCTTCTTACATCTGCCTTATTCTATTTTATTGAAAGGCCTTATTAATATCGACCTTTATTACATCCGAATACATTGATCTACCTATGTGTGGGTTAGGACCTTAACACTGTGTGACTCTGGAAGGTACAAACCAAAATATGTACAAGCCAACAAATCTATGTGTGTGCTGCTTATCACTGACATCCTCATTTCCCTCATTCGTGGAAAAAAGGGGACTATTGAGGGCGTTTGCCCCTTGGCTATTGTAAATGTGGTATGGAAAATTCCAAATTTTGTATTTTTTAGAATACTTTAATCATTGAAGATGGTCTTTTACCCCTTCATAGGTTAAGTTAGGAGATTTTAGCTTATAAGAGGGAGTTGAGTCTTTCCACTATAAATAGAGAGACATTTCTCTCATTTGTTCATCACAACTTGAGGGATTTTCCCCTCCAAAGGTTTGAAATTTTTTAGCTTTTGGAGAAGGATATTTGTGGATGGTTTCCTTTCTTGGATGGTTATTTTTGCAATTAGGGTTTGAATGGTTTCACTACTTGGAAGGAGTCAGCAATTTGCTGCAATTTCTTGTCTCTTGCTAATGTTAAAGGTATTAATTGCTATATTGTTGCAGGTTTCTTTGTCTTGTTGAAACCCTAGGAAGGTAACATAAGTGTTTATCTCCTTCATAAAGTCTTTATAGTCCAGGTTTGTGAAAACATTATTTGCTAGGGTTAAAATCCTAAGGCCCAAAAGTGCTTGCACTTTAGAGCTTTAACCCTAGCTTTTGATCCTTGGCCTATGTGGAATAAAAAAAAGGGGGGAACGACACCTAGGGCCCAAACGTGCTTGCACCCTAGGTACCGTTTTCCTCAAATATAAACCCTAAGGCCCAAACGTGCTTGTATGTTAAGGTTTAGACTCTACGTCTTTTATTTCATCTAGTTCAACCTCCAAGTGTTTCATTCTTGACTCCATATTCCCAATGAAAAGACATTGATCTTTAGACCTCCAATAATTTTTCTTTAACACGTTAAAGCTACCCAAAATCATTTTGCTTGGACTTCACTCTCCACCTTAAGCTTTCCTTACCCCCAAGTTTTAGCAAATCTTAATCCAAGAAAACCCCCCTTCAGCCGGAAGAGAGTTGGTCCGAAGTGAAAGAGGATTGGTGAGGTGAAAGTGGTCTTCCCTCTTAGTTACATAGGATCGCACTTGAGCTTTCGAACTTTAGCTCGACAAGTGTGAATTTGTACAACAACAACCCTCATATTTACAATTTTGTGTGTTCTTTGGAAATTTTCTTTACAAAATTGTGAGTAAAATTGTGAACTACCACATACATCTCCATGGTCTCTTTTTATATAAACTTCAAGGATGATTTAATAATCACATGAACCACATAGTTTATCCAAGTATAGTTAACTAGAGTGTAAATATTCTTAGTCTCGACACCATCACAACATTTATGCTAGTGCTAACATTAGAGAGGAACTTCTTGTTTGATCATGACAACAACTTAGCATAACATGCATAGAAGCCAACTTTCGTTTCAATGTGTTTTCTATCAACCTTTGTCGATAAAATTTGAGTTGACCGCATTTATCAAATGTGTAGCTGCACTTTAGATTACAATTTTTTCCAACATTTTTTTTAATTTCTTTTCATAATTTCCCATATTTGTTTTTCAATACTTTTAATAAATTTATTTATGGAACCTTGACCGTGTATTTTCCTAAACCTTAAACTATATTTACAACATTATTTCTCTCATGAGATGATATTTCTAAGTGGGAAATTACAACAGTATTGTTAAAGAGATTCTATGTAGCTACCATCACAAGATCATATGAATTCAGACGTCATGAAATTTTACAATTGTGCAATTCTGAATTTGAAAAATTTGGTAAAACGTCCAAATATTGTGTAGTTTATGATGTTGTGGGGGTTTTATTTCTAGCCATCTTTGAGCAATTCTATATTTTCTAATCAACATCCAAACTAGGTTTTTCGTTTTAGAAGGAAAAATATTGAGTTAGCGAATGTTATGTAGCGATGTGCCTACAAAATGTATTAAATTATAAAGAGAGATTAATAACACTACAAAGAAAACACCAATTAGAAAAGGTTTTAAAGAAGGTTTTTACTGTTATAAGATTAAGAAAAATTATCAAAAAAACCTCCACTAACAAGAAAGTAGAGGTTTTCACATAGCATTTAACCCATGTTTATCATAACTAAAAATTCTATGTGGTTGAAGGTTTTAGCGAAGGTTTTTAGCGAAGATTTCATCGATGTTTTTACTATAGTAAGGTGCATTATATTACAAATCATATGTGCTATGTATATGGTTAAACATCCGTGTGTATATATCCTTACACACCACAAAGTCTTTGTAATGGTAATAGTAATTACAATGGTAATGGTCTCAATGATGCTAATGTTGTATTTAAGAGCCCCATTATGCTTGTTTCAATTATTAGCATTGGTGTAGGAATCCATGCAATGCACAACAGTACATGCAATAATCTCATGCATAATGATGTTTGTATATTGAGCATGCATCAATGCATTTATTTAAATAAAAAATATTGATGCTTAACATCAGTGCATTGGTGATTAAAAACCTTAAAACTCATAAATGCATAAAAATAATTTTAATGCAACACTACATAAAAATCTATAAAACAACACTAGGATGTACAAATGAATACAACACATCAATAGGTTTCAATATTAAATTGCCCTACATGATATTTAATAATTTTGTAGGTATGTAAATGAAGCTTTTTGTCTTTTTAATAAAATTAAAAAAATAAATATTTTTTTATAATAATATTGATTTTTATATTTTAATTAATGCATTTAGATGTAACCATTGCAATAATGTATTGTATTGTTTAAACAAATATACTAGCTAAATACACTTATATTAATTGTAATAATGTAAATTATTCATATATTTAGTCAGCAACATAACATTTTAAAACAATGTAATATGAAACTCATTTTATTATATAACAATAATGAACCCTTCGTCATATAAAATGGGACAATGTAAAGGTTCATGATAAATAAAAAGTCAATATATAATTGTTACAATTATTGGTAACTCATTATCATATCAATTAGGACAACATGTCTACGCTAAATAAAATGTGTAATTTTTATAGACAAACATTTCAAAATATAAGACTTGTAATATTCAATTATATTGATTGTCATTCATTGTTTGAAGTGTTATCGTTGCTCGAGTTGCTTGTATTGTAGATTTTAACCTTGTACAATTAATTACTGCAAACATATTCTTAATAAAAAATAGAAAAGATACAATCACACACACACACACACATTACGTAGAGGTTTTACCATGGAAATCCAAATCGAGAAAACCAACAACATGTTTAGAGTCGCACCTCTAATCTTGTATTCATCATATATCTTCATTGTTTACAATACAATATATATAGGATCTTGCAACATCCAAAAGCTCTAATTCATTGACCTAGATTAGTCAACAATCATAATTCCTTAACCGAAATTAGAAAACCAACGACGAAAACTATGTGCCAAAAAACCACTAAAAAATGAACACAAAAACTGCCAAAAAAAATAGAGGGTGTTGAGGGGACCTTTTAGGCCCTAATTGTCATCATATATATGTATTATTAGACATTAGCCTAAGTCTAATGTAAATCAAGTAAATTCTATGTGTAATAAAGAATAAATATACTTAACTAAGGATTAGTTGGAGCATGTATAACTTCCCCTACTATCCTTCCTATGTATAAATAACCCTAAAGATGGAATACAAACTTTGAATGAAATTCCTTCCCCACATTTATCTCCTTCTTTCTTGGGATGCGTGTGTGCTCATGTGCGTTCCAATGTAGTCTCTCTTGCACGCTTGCCTCAATTGCTCCCATATCAGTGTGCAGTACATGGGATCAATCTTGCAAAGAATATAACACATATCTAACATTCTCTTACTTGTTGTTTTCCTTACATACAGGGGGTTACAAGATTACATAGTCAACAATCCAGGTAAACAATGCCCATAGATCCTCTACACCAAGAGAAATTCCCAGTGCTCACAAATTTTGTTAACGGGTCTGCAACATTCTCCAAAGTTTCCACCTTATTGTCTTCAACCATGTCTTTCACAAAGTGATATTGAACATCAATATGCTTTCTCTTTGAATGATAAGTCGGGTTCTTCACCAAGAAGATTTCACTATGACTGTCACAATCTATCGTTATAGCTTGTTGTACCAACCCAATACTTGAACACAATCTATGTAACCATACTTATTCCTTTCTTTCATGAGTGGTTGTCATGTATTCAACTTTTGTAGTTGAGAGTGCCACTACATACTTTCTTTTGTTCATCTGACTGATTACTCCTCCAAACAGGTGAAACACATACCCACTTGTATATCTTTTGTGATCTAGATCTCCAGCCCAATCTGCATCAACAAAGCCATTTATTCCCAACACTCTGTCCAATATTGGTATTCCTTTGTAGCATAATCCATAACTAATAGTGCCACACAAATGCCTAAAAACCCTATTTATCATTGTCCAATGCTCCTTCCCTGATTTTGACATATACCTGCTCAAAACTCCCATTGCATGTGTAATGTTCGATCTAGTACAAATCATTGCATACATAAAACTACTAATCACACTGGCATATGGAACATGGGACATGTCCTCTTCCTCTTCTTGTGTCTTGGGACACTAATCTACAGATAACTTTACACCTATGGGAATAAGAACCTTGACCGGTTTACATTCTTGCATATTAAACCTTTGCAATATTGTCTCAACATATTTCCTCTTATTTAACTAGAGTTTCTTGTTTTCCCAATCTCTTTTAATTTCCATGCCCAAAATGAAATTTGCAACACCAAGATCCTTCATGTCAAATTTAGAGGACAACTGAGTTTTCACATCCTATATGATCTCCTTGCCATTTAATATCAGCAACATATCATCCACATACAAGACCAAATAAATAAGATGATCACCGATTAATTTGAAATACACATAGTGATCCTCTTTTCTCCTTATGAAGCTAAGTCCCAACATATAAGTATCAAATTTTTGATACCACATCCTCGGTGATTGATTTGACCCATACAAGGACTTTTTCATCATGCATACCAACTCTTTATTTCCCTTCATTGCAAAGCATTTTGGTTGCTTCATGTACATTTCTTCCTCCAGATCCCCATGTAGGAATGCTGTCTTCACATTCATCCATTCTACTTCAAAATCAAGCGCAACAAAAAGAGATAAAATAAATCTAATAGAAGTTAACTCGACAATAGGAGAAAAACATTTCGCCAAAGTCAATTCCCTCTACTTGGGAATAGCCTTTTTCTATTAATAAAGCTTTGTATTTCTCCACTTTGTATTATGTATTCAACTTCTTATTAAACACCCATTTTTTGCCAATGGGATTTCTTCCAGTTGGAAACTCCACTAGATCCCAAGCCTCATTCTTATCCAGGCTGTCATTTCTTCAACCATGGCCTTTTTCTAGAGTTTGTCATCCTCTGAAGCCACTGCCTCTATAATAGTTCTAGGATCATCTTCAGTAATAAACAAAGAAAAATTTGAACAAAAATCAAGTGGAGTATACCTTTATGGTTGTCTTCTTTCTCAAATCGGTATCCTCAATACTGGAGTATGAGGATCTTCTTCTTCTTATTCTTGTTATTATATACATTCTAATTCATTATCGACCTTCAACTCAAACTCTATTTTCCTCGGTTATTCTTTCCTTGGTAGAAATTCCTAATTGACAACATCTTTGATTTCTCTAAATACCACATCTATGCTATACACTACCTTCTTAGTTTCTGGGTTCCAAGGCTTATAACCTTTCAGACCATATTTATACCCAATAAAGATACACTTTTCATCTTTTTCATCTAGCTTATTCTTGTTTTCCTTTGGAACGTGAACATAGGCATGACATCTAAATACCCTGAGATGTGTCAAAGACAGTTTCTTACCAGTCCATACCTCCTATGGAGTCTTATCATCCTATGATAATGAGGGTGATCGATTGACCAGGTAACATGTAGTACCCACTACCTCTACCCAAAATTCTTGTCCTAACCCAACACCATTGAGCATGCACATAGGTGTTTCCATTATCATCTTGTTCATCCTTTCTGCAACTCCATTTTTCTTAGGTGTATATGGAATAGCCTTCTACCTTGTTATACCGCACTTCTTACATAATTCTTAGAATTCATTTATGCAAAATTCTCCACCATTATCCATCCCCAACACCTTAATTATATTCTCTGTCGGATTCTCCACAAGATCCTCAAACTCTTTAAGTATGTCAAAGACTTCATATTTCTTCCTGAGGAAGTGAACCATCTATTCCTTGAGAATTCATCTATAAATGAGACATAGTACACAAATTTTCCCAGTGATGGGATCGACACAAGTCTAAACACATCATTGTGCACCAACTGTAAAATTCCCTTTGCCCTCGTTGCACCAGAAGGGAATCTTACCCGATTATGCTTCCCATATATGAAATGTTCATAGAAATCAAAATCCAAAGAGAAGTTATACATACCTTCAGCCATGCCTTTACCATGTAGTAATCGAAGGCCCTTTTCTCCAATATGTCCTAATCTTTGATGCCACAACATAGTCTTTTATCCAAAGGCTATAGGAGTTTTTTCTTCTTCGACTCCAATCTCAGGAATAATGAAACTAATGCACACATCAATAATAGTTCTTCCCTTCATCTTATACAGAGTTCCAAACCAAACTCCCTTTAGCAACACCATTTCCCCTCGAACCATCCGGCGAGTTTCTTTCTCAAACATTGTTTTACCCCTGCATCGTCCATTTTTCTTATAGAAATCAAATTTTTGATCAATCCTGGGATGTGCAGAACACCAATGAGTCTTATAATCCTTCCATCCATGAGCTTCAACTTGACTTTCCCTCATTCTATGATTTTGGTTGTCAAGACATCACCTAGGAAAACATCACCTCCAACATACCTTTCATATTTGCAGAACCACTCCTTGTGAGGAGTCATATGAAAGGATGCACCTCAGTCAACTATACATGCCTCATGATATGCATGTGTGCATGAAGAATCCAAGTACACATCTCCTCCTTCACCCATGGAGGTTTTTGTTTCTGTAGAAGGATCATCATCGAATCCCTTCCCTCTCTCAACACTTTTAGATCTACATTGCTTCTTATAGTGCACTTCTTTTCCACATCTCCAACATAACTTTACAAACTTTCCGGGAAATTTAGATCTTCCCTTATATTGAGATCTCCCACTTGAGGACTTAGATATATTTCTTTCCTGGGAGTGTCCTCTTGCAAATAATGCATCGGTTCTCTTTCCTTCCATATTCTTATGCCTCGTCTCCTCCGACAACAAGGATGAGACCACATCATCGATACTTAAAGTAGTTGCATTACTACATATCCCACTAGTATGGTAAAGAGCACAATAAATCAATAAACTTGTCTTCATCATAAATCCTAATATCAAAAGATAATAACTGACTTACCATAGTATTGAAGGTGTTCAAATGCTCTTTCATCAAGTCTCCATCTTTCATCCTCAGGTTGTACAACTTCTTCTGCAGGAACAATTTGTTTACTAGGGACTTAGATTGATACAAATTCCCCAACTTATTCCATAAAGCCTTGGTCATACCTTCCACTAACACATTTAGTAACAATGAATATGAGAGACACAACTAGATTGTGCTTTTCGTCTTCCGATCCAAATTTTCCCAGTCTTCTGTTGACATTCCTAAAGGTACATTACTTGGATCCATTGATCTTTGTCCACCATTATATCTTCCATATTGAGCTTCCATAACTCAAAACAATGTCCATTAAATTTCTTGATCTCTATTTTCAAACTGCTCACCATTTATTTTCACCTGAAGAAATGATACCACAGATATCCCACTGTAAAAAGGCTTATCACAGACCCGAGCCAAACCCCTAGCCACAAAGACGTCCCCCTGAAGATAATAATTGATCTGATACCAAATTTAGATTTTAATCTTGTACAATTAATTACTGCAAATAGATTCTTAATAAAAAACAAAAAAACAAAAAACAAAAAAGCTACAATGGCACACATGCACATTGCGCAAAGATTTTACCATGGAAACCCAAACCAGGAAAAACAACAACATGTTTACACTAAGGGAAAGGATGGAATACCTTTTGATCGAAGGTTGTCCTCATGCATCCAGGTGATGCAACTCTCAATATCCTAGCTCCAACTCCTACAATATACTTCTTGCACACTAGTAACAAACAAATACCAACCTACAACTCCTACAAGTGTTAGGAAATTCAAATATAATCTAGATTTATTATGATCTACTCAAGCAGAGATCAAATCTACCTTCTACAATTGAATTCAAAAATGTGGATAGGGGAAAACCATAGATCTATGTCCATAAATAAATAACATTACATCAATCAAATCATCATACCTTGAGTCATGAAAGATGCACTCCTCCTAGTTCCAGGTTCCCGATGATCCTCCTTAGCCTCTTGAGCTTCTCTCTCTATTTTCCAACATAACCACTCTCCAACTCTTCTCCCATCTCCTTGACTTGACCTCTTATTTATAGGATTTTAGAATATATTGGAGATATGCTTCATGACAAGTGAATTAGGTGGATACAAGTCATGGATAACTTGCTATCATGTGAGCTAATCAATTACAAGTCATAGATAGGCTTGATGGTATGTGAACTAAGCAATTACAAGTCATGCACAAGTTTCATTGTTAATTATGATCTTTTGCCAACCTATTATGACCTTTTTCTCTATCATGAGATTTTTTCTCAAACTCCATGCTCAATTATGAGATTTTTCCAACTCACTATGAACTTTCTTTTCAATTATGAGTGTATTCTCAATTATGAAATAATTCATATTTCATAATTATGAAATTGTGACAAAATAATTATTTGCTTGTGAAATAATTATGAGAATTTTACTCAATTATGTAATTCTAACCTCATAACATCTAATAACATGCTTACACAACTTATGGTGGAAAATACAAGTATAGAAACATGATGCACATCCAATTAGTCCATTCCAATAAGAACATCATATGAACCAAGTGGTATCATGTTCAAGTTTGTGACAATGTTGGCATCATCCATATCTAATGGGAAACCTTTGACAATCTCATTACATATCAACCAAGTGCTACTATGTTCAAGTCTGGGACAATGTTGACACCATCCATATCTAATGGGCAACCTTTGACAATATCATTAATTTTCCTTTTAGTTACAATAGTCAATTGAACTAACCATGATTTATCATGCTTACTTCTTTTCAAATGAAATATTTCAACGAAATCCAGGGCAATATAATTATGACTTGATCCTAAATCAATTAAAATTGCAATAGGTTTATTAGTAATCTTACCTTCAACCAAAATCATGTTGGATTGATGGCCTACCTGTCAATTTTC
>JASDQU010413443.1:0-10398 GCA_032191745.1 Picea mariana
GTGTGTCACATATATCTAGAACACTCCTAATGTGCATTAGCTTGGCTACTATGGCGAGTTAGTTAAGTCATACAGAGTATATCACTTGTATTGTATCATTCTCTTACTCAGATAATAGAAATTCTTTCATTCTTTTCTACATTTGTCTTCTCTCTTCATCCACCATTGCAAGTTGTGTATGCTTCATTGTTAGCTAGATATTCTTTGTAGGTATCTCAGAAACTCTACAACGACGACCTCACGGTTTTCTCAAAGAGCAGAAAGGATCATATTTGTCATCTAAGACAGGTCTTCCAAAGATGTACAACATATGGAATATCTCTCAACCCAAAGAAGACCATTTTAGGTCTGATAGAGGGAAAACTTTTGGGCCATATTGTATCCAAGGATGGAGTGAGAGTAGATTCCAAAAGGATCAAAGGCATCCAGAAGATTGAGTTGCCAAAAAAATCAGAAAGAATTGAGATCACATCTAAAGTTTCCAGCGTACAAGATAATGCAGCAATTCTCAACAGATGCAGAAGCTTTACAAGGAAGAATCAACCAAATGATAGAACTTGATGAGGCATAGAGACATGAACATGATCATTTGTTTCAAAATCAATAGAAGACTAAAAGAAGTTTGATAAGAGAGCCTGCCAGCTCGACTTTAAGGAAGGTGACTTGGTATTACTATGGAGCAGGAAGGGTGAAAAACCAGGTAATCATGGTAAGTTTGAGAGCCTTTGGCTTGGCCCATATCAGATTCAAAGTGTTGCAGGTAACAATTCTTTCTACCTTAGCCACATGAACAGTGAGAAGCTTCCCTTGCCTGTCAATGGGCAACTTCTTAAGATCTTCTACTCAGGTAACGAATGATGCTATCTGGGGCATTGTGTACTATAGTAATATAGTTGAAATTTTGGTTTGTTAATGTTAGTTGAAATTTTGGCTTGTTGGAATAAGCTCTACCATGAGCATTAGTTTAACTTTTCATTTCAGCATTTTATTTCATATAGATTAGATGCATTTCTGTGATGCTTTATTTTTGCTTTCTAGGAAGGGATAAGGCCTCACATCTTACTCCCTCTCCTAGCATTTGATGTTTGCTTTGAGATTGTTTCAGGTCTACAAGCTGAGATTCTGGGGTTCTCAAATCCTCTCAGGGAGAGCAAGGGTCCCACTTGGAGCCAGTTGTTACCTCTCCAAGAGGTAGCATATGTTTTTACTTGGCTACAACATTGTAATCCCAAGGATGCAAGTTAAATCCATGTAAACCATAGTGGATGATTTTGTAGTGGACTTCCAGACTTAGTCCGATCATGATTAGTCCCCGTTCCAATGTCCCTCATCCTGGATAGGATTGGAGGCCTTGGCATGGATCTATTGGAATACACGATTGTGTGGAGCTACAGGTCTTATGTAGGGGTGATTGCAGTTTGTGGAGCCTAGTCCAGTCTATGCCATGCACACCTATGTCTTCCCACATGGTTATTTTCTATTGAGTCTGTAGGCATCCCTTGGCCATGGTGCACTATCATTTGGAGAGATCAAGAAGACCACTTAGGTATAAAGCACTTTAAGAGAGATCAAGAAGATCATAAGATGATGATTTATCAAAAGTTTATGATAGAGCAAGCTGGCTTTATATCAGGCTACTGCTTATTCGTGTTAGGTTCAATTTTCCAATAGTATAGTGAATTATGGGATACATAACTTCAGTTTCCTACGCAGTCCAAATAAATGGATCAGCATCAAAGTTCTTTAATCCTACAAGGTGATGGACTCAAGGAAGTCCCCTATCTCCTTTGTTATTTTTAATTATTGATGAAGGTCTTAGCAGAGCCACACTGGAAGCTAGGAGGGATGGTGCCATAGCTTCAGGGTCAAGATTGAAAGGGTTTTATCCTTAACCCACCTTTTATTTGTAGATATTCTCTTATTCAGTAATGGATCCCCACGAGAAGCACAAAGATTGCAGAAAATACTAGAGTTATACAATATTGCTTCAGGCATGTAGGTTAATGTACAAAAATCTGCTATAACCTTCAATGGAATACGTTCACGTCTGGAAAATCAATTGCTGCAAATCTTTCCTTTTAAGCAAATTAAATTTAAAGCAGGGGTTCAAATACCTTGGATTTCTCCTAAGACCAAATGGGTATGGAAAGAGACGCTGGTACTGGTTGCTGGAAAAAATTGAGGCCTAGATTAATCTTTGGTGTAATAGATGGTTATCAATTGGGAGAAGGGTGACATCAGTGAAGTCAGTATTAGAAGCAATTCCAGTGTTCTGGCACTGTTTGGCCTACATACCTAATGGTGTCTTGGAAACAGTACGGAAAAAATGTCTCAATTTTTTGTGGATAGGTACAAAAGAGAATGAGGAGATCCCTTTAGTAAAATGGATGAACATAGCAAGGCCTAAAGAAGATAGATGTTGGGATTTAAAGAATAACCGTTTTTGGGGGAAATCATTGGCAGCTAGGAATCTATGGTGAATATTAAAAACTGAGGGTCTATGGAAGCAGAGAATAGAGCAGAAATACATAAGGCCTGGTTCCTTGGAAGGCTCTTGTCCAAGCCTATCTTGTGATTGGGAATCAGTTAGCTTGGAAGGTAGAAAATGATGAACAGGTAAGAATTGGTTCAACTCCTTGGATAGAGTGCAAGAATCTGGTTAGATTTCCAATGGAGATGATAGACTTTCTGCAGGAATAGGGGTGCTACACCCGTAATCACGTGGTAGATCAGGGATCAACCAGTTTATGGCGACAGGGGTGGGTAAATGCTCAAACATAGGGTCTGGAAGGGGAGAATGCAGATCTATCGAAATCATATGTTGACAGTTTACATTGGAGCCATGTTAGACTTCAGGATGAGGATGATACACCTGCATGGTCCATAAACAAATCGTTGGATGAGTATACTGCATGTTTGGGACATAGCAATGTTTTCTTCTGATGTACAAGACGCTAAGTGGTGGTGGAAAGTGATCGGAAAGTTAAAGGCCCCAAAAAAGACCCATATTTTCTTGTGGCTGGCCATTAAGAATAAGGGTCCAATTTGGGAGGTCTTACAAAAGACAAATAGACAGGGTCCTGGGATGTCCATAATACATATTATGTAGAAGGGATGACAAACAATATCCCACTTGCTTATAAAATGCCAGAATGCTCAGCAAGTCTGGTCAGAAGGTGAGCAATTAACAGGTTTTAAAAAATGTGGGTTGGTGATTCTGTGGAAACTTGTACAAAAAATTGGTAAATAAAAAGGCTGAAAGACTTTAGGGCTTTTCCTTGTCTTATAATTGTTCTCTTTCGAATTATCTTGGTTTCTTTATGGGCTCACTTTCCGTAATAATAATTTGGGGTAATTGGTTGGCAAGAAACTCTCAAATTTTTGAAGAGAAATTCATCCCTTCACTCCAAGTTTCATCACAGGTTAGATCAGTCCAACCCAAGGAATCCTAGGCTGATGGGGATTCTTTGATAGAACCAGACAAGGACATCCAAAACTTAGAGACGCCGGTGGCAGTTTGTACTCATCAGATAATCACTTTGTGAAGTTCAATGCTGTGTAAAAATCTGAGCTCAAACACTTAGTCAAATTCTGATTTCAACCTCCAATAATTCTAAAACTGTAATGCAGTAAGAATACAAGCATTCTACAGCAGTTTATTAGCAGAAATACATTAACTAAGCAATCCGAAAATAAAACAGCAGTGGAATACCAATGAACAGTAGACAAATCACACCATTTGACACTAGTAATTTCTGGGCAATGCCCCTGGAAAAACCCACAAGGGGAAAACCAGTTCAAGGAGATTTTTTTGAGCTAGAGGAAATTTTTCTGAGTTTACAACAGCAGCATTATCAGCATTAATTGAAATTCACAGCAACTTATCTCTATAAATCTGCACATGAACTCGATTTTTGTGCCAAACCCAGCTGTCTCAATTTCTGTGCAACTGTATGGACATGTACAGCAGAAATGCAGCAGTACGGCCCTCAACATATGTGCCCAGACTTGACAGAGCAGTACAGTCCTCAGCTGTACGGATTCCTTCATCAGAACATCTTCACAATCGTGCCAAGCTATAAAACAACTGGCTGCCTCGATTTTTGTGCCCTTTCTCAGCTGTACAAACAGCAATAAATGATGTACGGATTCCTTCTTCAGCTGTACAGACAAAACTATTAAATGCTGATATTCCTCTTGGATGCTTGCCTATCCCCTCCTTGGGATGCATGCCAACCAACTCTTGTTGCTCCTCTCCTTCTCTAAGCTCAAAAATCTCTTGGGATTTGTGCATCTTCACCTTCCCTCTCTTCTCTCCTCAAAAAGTGCACCCTCTTCTCCACTAGAGCTGTCTTTATGCATGATTCAATGTGTGACTGCCCTAACCCTTGGTCTTCCAAAGAGATGGACGGTCAAGATTAGATCTTGACTTCTTGAGATCAACGGTCGTGACTTAATCGTCCGTTGAGGTCAGTTAAGTCACTTAAGTGACCCACACCCTCATAAAGTCACTTTTATACATTAAAAATTAAAACATTCAACTTGACTTTATAAAGTCACTTTATAAAACTACTTTATAAAGTCACTAGGGAGAAATATGCTCGGTCGCTTCCGCATGTTGGGTGCCGCCAATGCAGAAGTACCTCCGAAATATGCTCGGTCGCTTCCGCATGTTGGGCGTCGCCAATGCAAAAGTACCTCCGAGCTACCAAATCAAATCTAACACTCCCTCTTAACGAGGCAGATACTTCTAGTACCTCCACCAGAATCTGCCTATGACTCCATCATCCATCAGTTGTTATAGTTGCTCCCTCTAAACTAGAGGCCTCTGCTCCCACTGCACTAGAAGCCTTTGTTGCTACCTCCGTTGATCTATGAACTGAAGACATGCTCCTAGGAGTCTCCACACTCTCCTAAGCATCTATCTATGTCAACTCATACCTGCTAAGTCCTCTGAGAGTACTAGAAGAGGACAGAGTCTTCGGTATCAACTCTCTCACCCGTCCAACCTGCCCACTCTCGGACACTGACACTGACTCTAAATCCAGGTATCCACTGGATCCAATCACAGGCTGTCCCAGCAACTTGTACAATCTCTCATGCTTGACACCAAGCAATACTGTTGTATCTAGAGTAGCTCCCTCTGGATACAAAAACTCCTATCCACAGTAGAACACAACTCCAAATCCATCAATCTCCAAAGCTAACACTGAGAGCTAGTTCACTGTCATCTCTAGAATAAACAACTCTTCGGCTACCTCCAGAAAACCTCCTGACTCTAGTTGGAATCTAACACTTCCAACCCACTTCACTGCAAGTTGAGTCGGCCCCACTATCCACAAAGCAGTCTGAGTCTATTTCTGAAAGACTAAGGAACACGGACCTCATCCCCGTCATAAAACCACGCTTCAATGTCCTCGAACACTGACAACCACTTCCTACAAGGCCAGACATCAAAGAAAATTCCCTCTCATATTTCTCTACGAACTCAGCAACCTCAGCTGATGATGATACCTCTAGTTTCTTCTTTTTCTTCTTCTTGTTCAGACATTGACTAGCATAGTGGTCAGTGTTGTAACATGCAAAGCATTTCACTTTGCTCATGTCCTTATTTTTCTCTTTGCTCTCTCCCACAAGAGCAACATCCTTCTCATCTGAACCACCCTCTTCCTTCTCTTGAGACCCCTTCTGGATCTCCTCTTGTGTAAAGTCATCCCATAATCTGCTCCAATCTGGGAGTTTCGCTCTCCCCACCACAGACTTCACGAAAACCTCCTACTCCTTGGGAAGCCCTTGAGGGCTATGCACACCAACTCTGAGTCTGGAATAACTTTCTCCGACAACTGCCAACTCATCCTTCACTTGTGCAACTCTGGTGAGGTAGGAAGCCACACTCTCTCCCTTTGCCATCCTAGTACTGTGAAGCTTGTCCCTAAGAGCCATTTACCAGTTCTCGTTCTTTGCCTCATACAAATTTTTCAATGCATTCCACATCTCTTTGGTTGTTTGCTTCTCAGCCTAAGTTACATGAAACGGGGAAACGTTTCCAAGTTTCTGAAACCGAGACGGTACAAAACAAGCCCCCAAAAAATGGAAATGTTCGAGGAAAAGCCGTATATAAAAAAATTAAAAAATATATATATGTATATATAGTTTTTTTTTAAATAAGACATTATATTGCAAGAAAAACATAATGATGCAAAAAAAATGCAATAATGATGCAAGAAAAACATAGAAAATGCAAAAAAATATATATTTGACTGTTTGGGGGCCGCATGGCCCCCTTTTTTTTTCTTATTTCGCCTCAAAGATGCCCGAAACGCTGGCCGTACGGGTCGATACGGCCAGGAAACGCCGTCGGCCGTACCGTACGGCATTTCCAAATCAAGAAACGTAGTACGGTTGGGGGCGTTTCTTGGCCGTACCATACCGGTTTTCGAGTTTCGTACTGGTTTCTTGCCCGAAACCAAGGGGGGGGTGTTTCCTGCAACATAGTTCTCAACCAAATGTGGAATAAGGTGGTCTCTGACTCCATCCAAGATTATTCTCTGAGCTCATGGATGTCCAGAGCAATGGGATCTGATAACGGTACTGGCACGATGGTATTCGCAAACGTCCACAACTTGTTCTCCCTGAGAATAGCTGCAATATGCAAATTCCACTGCAGGGGAGATCCCCTCCAACCTATCTTCAAACCTGAGACAGGAAGTCATCTTTGTCCAACTGAAAAAGACCCTTTCTTTCCCCTCCTCCTTCCAAGCAAATGCCCCAGCAAGTCACTGTTGTCCTAGTGTCAAAGTTGTCCACTAAACTTCAGAGCCCAAGCTCTGAAACCATGTAAAAATTTGATCTCAAACACCTAGTTAAATTCTGATTTCAACCTCCAATATTACTAAAACTGTAATGCAGTAAAAATACAAGCATTCTACAGCAGTTTATGAGCAGAAATACATTAACTAAGCAATCTGAAAATAAAACAGCAGTGTAATACCAATGAACAGTAAACAAATCACACCATTTGACACTAGTAATTTATGAGCAATGCCCTGTAAAAACCCACAAGGGGAAAACCAGTTCAAGGAGATTTTAGAGCTAGAGGAAATTTTTCTGAGTTTACAACGGCAGCATTATCAACATTAATTCACAGAAACTTATCTCTATAAATTTGCACATGAACTCCTCGATTTTTGTGCCAAACCCAGCTGCCTCTATTTCTGTGCAACTGTACAGACATGTACAGCAGAAATGCAGTAGTATGGCCCTCAAAATATGTGCCCAGAATTGACAGAGCAGTACAGTCCTCGACTGTATGGATTCCTTCAGTAGAACATCTTCAAAATCGTGCCAAACTATAACAGAACTGGCTGCCTCGATTTTCATGCCCTTTCTCAATCGTACGAACAGCAATAAATGTTGTACGAATTCCTCCTTCAGCTGTTGTATGGACAGAACTATTAAATGTTGATATTCCTCTTAGATGCTTGCCTATCCCCTCCTTGGGATGCTTGCCAACCCACTCTTGGTGCTGCTCTCTTTCTCTAAGCTCAAAAATCTCTTGGGATTTGTGCCTCTTCACCTTACCTCTCTTCTCTCCTCAAAAAGTGTGCCCTCTTCTCCACTAGAGCTGCCTTTATGCATGATTCAATGTGTAACTGCCCTAACCCTTGGTCTTCCAAAGAGATGAACAGTCAAGATTAGATCTTGCCCTCTTGCGATCAACGGTCTTGACTTAATCATCCGTCAAGATCACTTAAATCACTTAAGTGACCCACACCATCATAAATTCACTTTTACACATTAAAAATTAAAAAGCTCAACTTGACTTTATAAAATCACTTTATAAAGTCACTTTAAGAAAATACTTTATAAAGTAACTAGGGAGAAATATGCTCGGTCACTTCCGCATGTTGGGCACCGCCAATGCAGAAGTACCTCCGAGCTACCAAATCTAACACTCCCTCTTAGCGAGGGAGGTACATCTGGTACCTCCACTAGAATCTGTCTCCAACTCCATCATCCCATCCGTTGTTGTAGCTGCTCCCTCTAAACTAGAGGCCTCTGCTCCCACTGCACTAGAAGCCTTTGTTGCTACTTCCACTGATCTATGAACTCAAGACATGCTCCTAGGAGTCTCCACAGAGCATCTATCTGTGTGAACTCATACCTGTTGAGTCCTCTGAGAGTACTAGAAGAGGACTGAGTCCCCGGTATCAACTCTCTCTCCCATGCAACCTGCCCACTCTCAGACACTGACACTGACTCTGAAGCCAGGTATCCACCGGATCCAATCACAGGCTATCCCAGCAACCTGTACAATCTCTCATCCCTGACACCAAGCAATATTGTTGTGTCTAGAGTAGCTCCCTCTAGATATAAAAACATCTGTCCACAGTAGAACACAACTCCAAATCCATCAATCTCCAAAGTTGACAATGAAAGCAAGTTTATTGGCATCTCTGGAATAAACAACACTTTGTCTACCTCCAGAAAACCTCCTGACTCTAGTTGGAATCTAACACTTCCAACCCCTTCACTGCAAGCTCAGTCGGCCCCACTATCCACAAAGCAATCTGAGTCTATTTCTAAAAGACTAAGGAACATGGACCTCATTCTCGTCATATGCCAAAAAGCTCCATTTTCCACAAACCACGCTTCAATGTCCTCTAACACTGGACAACCACTGCCTGCAGGACCAAACATCAAAGAAAATTCCCTCTCATATTTCTCTGTGAACTCAGCAACCTCAACTAATGTTGATACCTCTAGTTCCTACTTCTTCTTCTTGTTCGAACATTGACTAGCATAGTGGCCAGTCTTGTACCATGCAAAGTATTTCAATTTGCTCATGTCATTTTTCTCTTTGCTCTTTCCCACAAGAGCAACATCTTTCTCGTCTGAACCACCCTATGCCTTCTCCTGAGACCCCTCCTTTGTAAAGTCATCCCATAATCTACTCCAATCTGGGAGCTTCTCTCTCCCCACCACACACTTCACGAAAGCCTCCCACTCCTTGGTGAAGCCCTTGAGGGCTATGCGCACCAACTCTGAGTCTGGAATAACTTCTCCGACAACTGCCAACTCATCCTTCACTTGTGCAACTCTCGTGAGGTAGGAGGCCATACTCTCTCCCTTTGCCATCCTATTACCATGAAGCTTGACCCTAAGAGCCATTTACCGGTTCTCGTTCTTTGCCTCGTACAAATTTTTCAGTGCATCCCACATCTCTTTGGTTGTTAGCTTCTCAACCAAATGTGGAATAAGGTGGTCTCTAAATCCATCCAAAATTATTCTCTGAGCTCTTGCTTCCTTCACTTCATGGACGTCCAGAGCAATAGGATCTGATGACAGTACTAGAACGATGGTATTCGCAAACGTCTACAACTTGTTCTCCCTAAGAACAATTGCAATACACACCTTCCACTGCAGGTAGTTGGAGATCCCCTCCAACCTATCTTCATACCTAAGACAAGAAGTCATCTTTGTCCAACTGACAAAGACCCTTTCTTTCCCCTCCTTCCAAGCAAATGCCCCAGCAAGTCACTATTGTCCTAGTGTCAAAGTTGTCCACTAAACTTCAGAGCCCAAGCTCTAATACCATGTAAAAATTTGAGCTCAAACACTTAATTAAATTCTGATTTCAACCTCCTATAATACTAAAACTGTAATGCAGTAAGAATACAAGCATTCTACAACAGTTTATGAGAAGAAATACATTAGCTAAGCAATCTGAAAATAAAACAGCAGCGGAATACCAATGAACAGTAAACAAATCACAACATTTGACACTAGTAATTTCTGGGCAATGCCCCTGTAAAAATCCACAAGGGGAAAACCAGTTCAAGGAGATTTTATTGAGCTAGAGGAAATTTTTCTGAGTTTACAACAGCAGCATTATCAGCATTAATTCACAGCAACTTATCTCTAAAAATCTGCACATGAACTCCTCGATTTTTGTGCCAAACCCAGCTGCCTCTATTTCTGTGCAACTGTACAGACATGTACAGCAGAAATGCAGCAGTATGGCCCTCAAAATATGTGCCCAGAATTGACAGAGCAGTACAGTCCTCGGCTGTATGGATTCCTTCAGCAGAACATCTTCCAAATCGTGCCAAACTATAACAGAACTGGCTGCCTCGATTTTCATGCCCTTTCTCAGCTGTATGAACAGCAATAAATGTTGTACGAATTCCTCCTTCAGCTGTTGTACGGACAGTACTATTAAATGCTGATATTCCTCTTAGATGCTTGCCTATCCCCTCCTTGGGATGCTTGCTGACCTACTCTTGCAGCTGCTCTCTTTCTCAAAGCTCAAAAATCTCTTGGGATTTGTGCCTCTTCACCTTCCCTCTCTTCTCTCCTCAAAAAGTGCACCCTCTTCTCCACTAGAGCTGCCTTTAT
>JASDQU010413444.1:0-10398 GCA_032191745.1 Picea mariana
AGAAACCAAGTCTTGTTAGATAGTTGTCCATTCTGGCGTACCAAGCCCTTGGAGCTTGCTTGAGTCCATATAGATCTTTCTTCAATCTACAAATGTGAGTGTCTCTGGAATGTACCTCGAATGATTGAGGTTGTTCAATATATACTTCTTCTTCAATAGCTCTGTTGAGAAAGGATGTCCTTACATCCATTTGGTGTAGATTCTATCCCATGGAAGCGACAAGAGACATGATAGCTCTGATGGAGGTATACCTTGCCACCGGAGCAAAGGTTTTGTCATAGTCTTCTCCCTCCTTCTGGGAGAACCCTCTGGCCATGAATCTTGCCTTATATTTATCCACTCTTCTGTCTACTGCATGTTTGATCTTGTATACCCATTTTGAGGTTACCACTGATTTCTCTTTCGGTATGGGTACAATTTCCCATACTTCATTTTTCATAATGGACTGATGTTCTTCCGCCATAGATTCTTTCCATTGTCCCTTTTTAACTACTTCTTCAAATGTAGTAGGTTCTTCATCTAGGAGTTTTGTCATGTATGTTGGATAACTTGAGAATCTTTTCGGTCTTTTTCTCTTCCTGGATGTTCCTTCTGGAACCTTGATTCTTTCTGCATCTTGTAATGTAGCTTCAAGTCAATATGGTCATTTCTTGTTCTTTGGTATATTATCTGGCTCAATGTTCTCACATGGCTCCATAGGATGATCAGGTTGATCCTTTTCGTTATTTTTGTTTTCTGTGTTTTCTTCATTTGGTTCTTCAATTTCTTCCTCTTCTATAGTTTCTTCAATAGATTTTTTGAAGGCCATCCTTTCATTGAATGTTACGTCTATTCTTACTTATATCTTGTGTTGTTATGGAATATATATTCTATAGGCTTTGGATGAATCACCATATCCCACGAATATCCCCTTCTTTCCTGAGGGTTCTAGTTTATTTCTTTTATCTTTGGGAATATGAGAGCAAACTTGACATCCAAATATTCTTAAGTTTTCTACGTTAGGTTTCTTACCTGAGAATGCTTCTTCTGGTGTCATGTCCTTCAATATGTGATGAGGGATTATGTTCTGTACATATATTTCCATCATTGTTGCTTCTTCCCATAGAAACATGGATAGATCTTGATCGTTCAATAGGGCTTTCACTGTTTCTTCGATAGATCTATTCTTTCTTTCTGCTACACCATTTTGTTGAGGATTATGAGGAACAATCAGCTCCCTCCTAATCCTTGCTGATTTGCAAAATGTAATGAACTCCTTCGAGGTGTATTCTCCTCCATTATCTATTCTTAATGTCTTGATCTTCTTGTTTGTAAGGTTTTCTATTTCTGTCTTGAATTCTTGGAACTTGTTGAATACTTCGTCTTTTGACTTTAGTAGATACAGCCATGTCTTTCTTGAATAGTCATCTATGAAGGTTATGTAGTAGAGAGATCCTCCTAAATATCTGACTGGCATTGGACCACAAACATCTGAGTGTATTAGATCTAGGGTTTCCTTAGATCTGTTGTTGCTGCTTGGGAATGGTTTCTTGATATTCTTCCCAAGGGCACATCCCTTGCAAATTCCTTCGTGTGTAGATTTTAGTTCTGGTATTCCTTCGACCATCTTTCTAAGGAAAGGTAATGCTTGATAATTGATATGAGTGTACCTTCTATGCCAAAGCTCATTATGGTTGACTTTGTCATGTACTAGATCTTATTCATTTCTTTCTAGTAGTCTATACAGGTTTCCTTCACGTCTTCCAATAACCCTAGCATCTTCTATGCTGGAATCTTTATGCCATGATAACACTTTTCTATCTATGAAGGCTATTATGTTTCCTTTGTCTTCTAAACATGATATTGATACAATATTATTTTCTAAACCAGGTACATATAAAACATTTCTTAAGTGAACATGATTACCTGACTCCAACTTGATGGAGGCTTGTCCAAATCCTTCGATGGGGTAGGTTCTTTTGTCTCCAAGCTCCACTTTGTACGATGTCTTTCTCTCATTTAGATTTGAGAGTCTATATTGATCTCCCATCATGTGCCTAGAAGCTCCACTGCCGACTATCCACATATCATCTTCAATTGTCCCGGTAAATGCTAAGTAGTGTAAGAGACTGATTGTTTCACAAATTTCTTTGGTTGACTGGTAATTGGTCATGCCTTGATCCAAAAATTCAACTTCGTCATTTCTGTCTTCTGAGAAAGTCAATAGGTGTGCTAAGTTAGGGCGCATTTGAATATCTTTTCCTTGAGTGAGATGCTCCATCACAAGGTGTCGGATCTGAGAATTAGGGTTTTTGCAACTGCTACTACTAGTAACCCTAGCTACAGTGCTTTGGAAGTTGCTCCTGCTAGTAACCCTAGCGACAGTTCCTCAATGAGCTCAATATCTAGTGGTTATGTTTCCTTCTAGCGTTTTAGGCTGACTGAATGGGGTGTGGGCCCATAACCTGTTAGAATATAGAAAATTGTGCTCATTTTACCATTGACAATACCCTCGTCACCCAACCACTGGCCAAAGCTACCCTTCGAACACCTTGACCTTGACTGAGAAGAGATTCTTGGTAGCAATCCAATAGCCAAGAGATGCTAATGAACCAAGCAAGAAAATAGAAACTAAAGTGAATAGATGATCCCACCCAGAAGCTAGCGCACCCCTTTCCAGCTCTCCCAGAAACTTGTGCACCAAACTGCTACTGCTTGCAACTGCCTGCACAGATTTATCTCTCACTGCAACTGCTAAGATGATGAATAATGAAACTGGCACCCTGTATTTATAGTAATCTGGGTAGTTTAACTGGGGCCGACTTCTCCTTCTGGGTATCAATAAATTCATATTAAACATATTTGTCCAGTCGACAACTTTTCTAGGGTTTCTTTCAATTCTTTGCTTCCTTCTAGAGGATTCTAGTCTAGTCATAGGTCACAATAGAGGTTCATACCTCTCGAAGCTACCATAATATTAACAGGCTCCATGTTTCTCTCAACTAAACCTTTGAAGCATGCCTTATACGCAAGCCTTGTAGCACTTTGCCTCTGCATTTTGACACCTTGACCCATGGAGGAATTTTCCCCAGTGTCCTTTCCCTGCACATGTTTCCTTGCTCTGAGAATTAGTGTGTTCCTTGCACTTGGAACTAGTATGATTGTGACACTCGTTCCTCCTTTGTAACGTATCATTCTTTTATTCTTTTTCAAGCTCTTCAAAAATATTGAAAAAGACAAAAAAATCAAATATACCCCAAAAAGAGGATGGGAAAAGTATTTTCTTTTTATGGAAGCACAATGAGTCACCCTTGGAAAAAGCACATCCTTCTGTTTATTCGTCAAGATTTGGGATTAAATATGATATTAGGAAGCTGTTCTCTCTACATAGAGATGTGTCCTCCTCCATTTCGTTATTCTTCCAAACACATGGAGAGTTTGCGTTGCTTCCTGCATCGTGAAACTATGTCAATGTCATGTTGCCTGAGTCTGATCATCTATCATGCTATTGTCCAAGGGAAGTTTTTACTCATCCCGAGTCGTCCCTTCTACAGTTTCTCTCTTGCCCTCATGCCCGACCATCCTGAAATTCCAATCAAGTCCTTGTTTGAAATCGCTGAAGTTCTCTTCCTGATCACCGAGATCCTCTTGTTTGTTCCCCGGTGAGCCATCTAAGACCTCTGGGTAGTGAGGTCGTACATTCACATTACACTCCTACTCGATTTTTGAAGATATTGAAGTTGTTTCTTGATCTCTAAAGACCTCATCTCCAACCATCAGGAGTCATTGGCTTCTTGAATATGAATACTATACATGTATATATTTGATTTTTAGATGTAGATCCATTGTTTATTGTTCACGACTACACTTTATATAGTTATATGACATGGATCTCCAGTGTATTTGATTGAAAACAATGATTTATTTCATCCCGAGCATGGGTATGCCCGCCTTGGTGAGAAAATTATTATTTTTTGTAGATGGCACCTCCCGAACTCTAGTCTTAGGCTCACTCGCTTCGTACGTTGGTAAAGATTTGTAATTTATTCTACCATCAAATTATTTTCTGACCTCACACATTAGGGGGGCATCTGTTATAACCCTAAATTGCACCATACATGCATACCTGGCATCAGGCCCTCTCACTTGCAACTTTTGCCAAGCCATCACTGAGAAACTCTTCTTAAAAACCATATTTTTGAAGATGTATGCGCCCTACACCACTACTTCCCATGTACACACACTTGTTGCACCACTACAACTCACATATGTATGCTAGCTACACCATTACAACCCGCGTATACCCACAAATGTTGCAAAAATTAAAAAGTTGCAAGGAATTCATTGAGATTACGGGCTATTGGGTAGTTTCCCAACTATTCCACCACCTATAGCCCATCACCCAACCAAATAACCATCCTTTTGTCATATAAAGGAGGTGCTAGGGTATCATTCCAAATCTAAGCATAAGAACAGTGGAACTCTGCCTGTTTCACATCTCCTCCTTGCCCCAAGAATTTGTAGCCACCTTGTGAGTTTTGAGCCAAAATTCCATATTCTTGCCTTTTTCCTCAATCATAAGCCCATGCCTTTTCCTTATAAGAAGTGTGAGAGGAGAAATATACATGGAAGCGCAGTTGGAGCTTGGTGAAGAGGAGCCCAGACTAGGTTTGAGGAGCAGTCGCCGATCTCATTGTAAGTAAACTTTGTGATTCTAATAAAAGAAGTACTTTTTTTCTGTCCCGCCATATGATGTGTTCAATATTTATGTTTGATTCATGTTTTATTATGATATATAACCCACTAATTCATATATGATATGCATGTTCATAGTTCTTTGTTTGTCTGTTTGTGAATGCAGGTCAGCCTTGGGAGGATACCTGTAGTTGAGGAGTAATCGAATGTGAAAAGATCGACAACGAACACAGAGTTTAAGGTAGAGTTACCAGATCTTTTCATCTTGTATTTTTTGTATGAATGTGGGGTATAGTCGGGGTAGTGTAAAGAGTAGGAGACTTTTATATGGTTAGATCTGCCTACATGTTGAACCCTAGTGTAGTCCATAGGGTGTTTTTCCCGCTATAGCACTAGTGTCTGCAATCGAGCCATTTGGATGTCTCATTTTTGTTCATTGTGTTTCCTTCATATACTCCCACATTTGCTACCATATTATATATATTGTTTAGTTTATATTATATTTTATATAATTATCTCTTTAATATTGAATACATATTAACTTTTTATTTAAAAAAAATAATTTTATATATAGTAATAGTAGTAATTTCATTTTGGATTTGAACATGTGATCTTTTAGGGGGAAAACATGTTCTTAATCATTAGGCCCACTCAAGTTATACATAACATTGAAATTAAAATTAAAAAATATTAATATAATTATATTACCTTTCTTTCAATAATTATAAATATGTGAACCTATATTTTAATGATTATTATGGTTATTAATTATTTAAATAATAAAAGTAATAAATTTTTTTATCTAAAGATAAATTTTCTAGTTTATATAGTTTAATTATTGAATTATCTAGGCTTTTCATAGATAATATTACTCTTTATAGCTGGTACCATTGTCCTTAAATAATCATGAGTAACATAACTTACATTTAAAAGATTTAAATTGAAATCAAAACCTCATTTTATATATGGTTGGACTAGATTATCTAACATTAATTATAATGATAAATATAGGCTAATTAATGATTTCATAATGATGTGTAATAATCCACCCTCTAATAGCACTGCAATAAATAACCTTACCAATGGTATGAATTAAATTCCCACTAAGAATCCCAAGTCAATGTTAACCATCCCTTAAGCTTGGCTTGGAGGCAAAGACTAGGAAATGTGAAAAACTAAGACATTCATTTGAGACCACCTTTTACTCACTAAAGGTGTCAATTCTTGTATTTCACCAAATAAATATGCATTCTAACCCTCCTCTAATATCCACTTCAAAGAGATAGTGGAAAGAAAGTGGAGATAAGCATTTCAATAATTCTCCTTTAATGTTTAATTGGATAGGAAATAAAACTATCACAAGTAGTAACATCTTGATCTTGAGAAGGTGCAAAAACAAACTCTTAATGGAGAGACTTCTTCAAAACTTATCTATAAACTTCATTTGATATTCCAATGGATAGTATCACAACAAATATTTAATGTTTTGTTGTAAATCTAGTGAGACTTAGACTCTTCTATGCAATCATTGCAGAAGATTCTAGGATATAACATTAGAGGAATATTGCCCACAATAATGAAACTAACTGAAAAATAAGAATATATCTATAGTAGTAAAGTCACACAAAAAAATGGGGAAAATTCTTGGAATGCCTCTCCTAATCGAGGTTGTTGTGGATAGGGTTTTTCCATAGCTGCAATCTATCTCATCTGCCGATTCTCGCTCTCTTGGTATTTGTTTCCTTCCTCTATGGTGATGGTGGGTCTTGCGATGACCTCTGAAAATGGTTTGAGCCATGGATCCACTCAGTCATGCACGTCTTCTGCAAACAATCCCTTGGGAAATTCTTACGACTCTTTCATGGATGTTGTTGAAAATGTAGTTCCAGCTCGTTAACCCCCATCTGTTCCTTTTTTGGTGCAGGAATCCCCAACGATCTCTCTTTAGATGGGTTAGCATGTCGAAGAAGAAGAAATTTTTTTTCGAGTAAATGGTTCAATATGTCATTTTAATGTCTTTGGCCTCGACTGATTGATCTTAATGAACGGATATCATCTTATTGGAAGCTTCTAATTAAGGAATATTTTTTCATTCATTCTTTTGCAAAGGGATTCTTCATTATCGAGTTTTATCCAGTGGAAGATAGGGATTTGATTCTCGATTCTGACCCTTGGTTTTGGGGAAAATCAACTTTGTGCATGATGCCCTGGAATTCTTGTTTCGGCCATTTGACTATCATTCTTACTTCAACTATTGAATGGGTTCATATCCCAAATCTTCCCTTGCACTTTTGGGGTGAACCCTCTCTTAATGCCATCAGCTCAACCTTAGGTAGATTTCATTTTGTAAGAAGATAAATTGAACTTCAAAAAATTTCTTCATATGCTTTAATTTGTGTGGAAATGTACTTCAATAAAGGGTTTCTAGCGGAAAAGATTTTGAATAGAAAAAAACTCCTCGTGGATGCAAAAGTTGGACTATGAAAGAATTTCTCTATGATGTAGGGATTGTTTTGAAACATGGCACATAAGAATGCACCACCCTAAAGAGAAAAATAAGGATAGGAAGCACCAACATAAAGCAACCTGGTGGGATGGCTCCCATGAAGATCATCAACTAATTATAAAAACTAGTCGAGATTCTTCCACAACCGCAGATCCAAAACCCAAATCCAATGTTGTGTCATCTTAGGAGATTCCTCTGAATCAAAAAGATATGGTTCATCATTTGAAAGTAAAAGATTCATAGTCTCTTTACCCAGGTAAAGAAAGTCAGGTTCACGCCAACTCCCATCCATCAACAAGTTGGGTAGATGAGGCTGATAAAGCCAAGGAAAGGAAGAAAAAAAAATCTCCATATCAAGAAAATACGGGATGGTAGGATTAGCAACAACACCACCATCTCGCAAAGAAGTTTGGATAGTAGTAGGGAAGAAGACAAATAATCCATCAACAATGCAGTCGATGGTGACACGAAGTTAAACTCGAAATCCAACATAACCATGTATTTCTTTTGTCGATTACTGTGCCAACAATTTGTTTGAATATATTCATGTAAGGGCTTATGGAATGCAATTTTCTTGGATATCTAGCAAAATAGGCTAGTGGATTTTGAATCCACCTTGCTAAGCCTTGGCAATAGAATTTGGAAATTTCTGCTATGCCCTACATGCTAGTGAGGCCATAACAATTTTTATTAATACAATTCTAACCATTTTTGTTAAAAAAAAATTTCACACCACAAAATGGCATGGACATAAGATTTACCCTAGAGCAACCTGTGAGTGAAAAAACGCTATCCAAAAATAAGGATTGTGTGTTACTCTTATTATTCTGCGGTTTATAATACAAAGTACAAATAAAAATTGGTTCATTATGGAGAAGATAAACATTGATGCATATTACAAATTTCTACATGGTGGCCTTCTTCATTTTCTTTGCTCTATTATCCCACCCCCTTGAGTTGTTCAAATATGGAATCAAAAATTACTACACCAGGAACAAAAGTCCTTTCTCTCCTTGTGGCTAAGGTTTTAACACTTCCCAATAGTTGTTAGGGTTATGGTTTTCTATTCCCTATCTTCCTATTAGGGTTAAGGCTTTTGATGCTACAAAGTCTTCTTAAAATAATATATGTGGCTTGTTGTAGCATAAAACGAGCCCCTCAAACTTTCATCTTTAGTTTTGATTCTTGGCAAGGATGGTGCAATTGATATAACATGAATTGTGCACCTTTCCAAACCTTCAAGACTAGCAACTCAACTCACTGGATTGAGAAGATTATTAACAACCCAACATAGCGATCTCAATCTTGATGAACATATTGCTTTCATGGGGAGGTTGTACGCTGTCCATGACATTGATTTACCCTCTTTCAACTTGAAGCTAGCGCTATGCATTATTATTCATTTCCCATCTCTCTTGGAAGGAAAAGTGATTTTCCATTGAAGATAAACAAGTTGTCTTTCTCTTAATTTATGCATTTATTTGTTTGTCCTATTTCTCTTGGGGTTTTTCTCTCATGTTTTTATTTATTTATTTTAAGTGAAGGTTTGATGAAAGCAAAGATCCAAAAACCATGAAAGAACCATGAAAACTTCCCTACAATGTCCCAAAAAAATGTTAAAACCATGTGCAAGTGAATGGGAATCAAGATACATCGACGTGTTTGAAAAGGAGGGTTGGAAATGACGATGGAAGCCATGAAAGAAAACAAAGTTCCATAAAATAAAATAAAATAACCATTTCTTAAAAACCAAACAAAAGGAGAAATTTCTTGCAATTTCTACAAGTTAAAAAAAACGTGACACTCTTAATGAATTTCCAACCATGTATTCTATGAATTCAAACTTGAGTTTTAGGGCCAACTAAGTGCAATTTTCAGCACTTGTACTCATTGTTAACAAGTACATTTTTACCATGACTCATTATTAATGTAAATTTGTTGAACCTGCATAGAATAGATCTAGATAAACAATACTATACACACATTTTCAGAGAGAATTGGAGAAAGAAGAAGAAGGAGAGAAAGAATGAAAGAATTCTCATTAACCATTGTGAATAATGAATAATTTACACATGATATACTCTATATATCTCAATGAGTGCACACTAGATGAGAACTAATGCACCATAGTGGTGGTCTAGAGTGATATGGACACACACCAATAGCTACAGGAGTGAAATGCCACCTAGACTAGTCTTTCAGGCAATTACGGGAGTGAACTGCCACCTAGTTGAGTTAAGTAGTCAACTAGTCTTCAGTTAACTGTCTGAAAAGAGAGTAGTAAGGAGTTAACTCGGGGAATCAAGGCTAATGCGCTAGTTTGGTGATGATCCCAAGGTAAGGTCGAATTAGCATGGTGATGATCCCAATGTTTCATGGTGATAAAACCAATGCAACATCTAAACTCAACTCAACTAGTCAAACTAAAGTGTCAACTAAAAGAGAATATTCTCCATGTGGAATATTGTCCCCTAAAATATAGGAGACTGGATAATGAATAATTATGACTAATAAACAAGGAAATACCTTAGGAAAAATAAATCCTAGGTGTGTGTGAAGTAACTCCAACACCCCTCATGAACATCACTATGGTGAAAACAAAGATTGGGTCTCGACAATGAGGCCATGTTAGGTACCCAAGTACAAAAGATACAATGAAAATAAAGTGAGGAAAGAGGGAAAACCTCATGGGAAAATCCCCCCCTCAAGGTACAATGTATGTCAAAATAAGAACTACAGTTTCTAGGCAAATGTATCCTTCACTCCAAGACTACTTCGCAGAGAATGGAACTTCTGCTCAGTGAAGGTCTTGGTGAAGATGTCTTTCGTCTGTTCTGATGAAGGACATAACTATAATTCGATGATCCCCTCATGTACTAAGTCCCAGATGTAGTGCATGTGGATCTCGATGTGCTTCGTTCGCTGCCTTTGAACTGGATCTCTGTAGAAATTCAGAGTGCTCTGGTTGTCACACTAGATGACGATCGACCGATGAAACTGAATGCCCAACTCAACGAGAAACTGTTGTAGCCACATAGCCTGAATGGTTCTTGCTCGACCAACAGATAGGCCCAGAACCAAGACTGAGTGAGTAACCAGATGTGGACTTGTGATCAGTGTTATCGCCAGCCCAGTCGAAATCAGTAAACCCAATAAGATCTAATGTAGAGTCTATTGCATAATGAATCCCAAAGGTGATGGTGCCCTGTACATATCGA
>JASDQU010413445.1:0-10398 GCA_032191745.1 Picea mariana
ACCTTTAATTGGAACGTAAGCATCCAAACCCTACTATCGAGTATTCACCTTGACATATTTCACATGCCAACCCAACCATGGGAGTACAACCATCGAAGATATTGAATTTACCATCATTCTCCATCCGAAGTTATCATTCAAGTTTTCTAGAAATTATATTTCTATATTTAATTTTATTTTGATTTAAGTTTTCTAATTTTGATTTATTTTATTTTCTAGATATGAGTATGGTCAAAACACTAACATTGGTTCCACACTCTATACCTCTCCTAACTCCACATACAAACCAAAACACTAACATTGGTTCCACACTCTATACTTCTCCTAACTCCACATACAAACCAAATAGGGGGCGAAACAATATAAAACAATTAGAGTTAATTCCCATAATGCATTTGGGATAAGTTGTTAAGAATACAAGATCAATTGTCGAGATTAACCCAAAGATCAAAGCGCTAACTTCAGAGGGGCATATCTTGAATTTTAGAAGGCCAAATTGGGTGCAATATGGCTCATTGGAAGGATGATGAAGTGAAGAACATGTTGGTAGAGGTATTTGAGACAAATTAGCAACAAAAATGCCTAGAAATTTTGGGGAAAATGAGGCACAGATTTACTTGAGTATTGAAAGTGAAGTGTTTCATATCTCATTAGTCAGGTTTCTAAAGGTTAAATTAGAAAAATGAGGGTTTGTTGGATAAATAAGAACTCAAAGAATAATATGAAATAGTCTCTCTTGTGTAATTAACATTAATAAATTCTCATATTTTAGTTTATTTAGACAACTTTTTCCCACATATAAATGAATTTATATATCTTTTCATTTTTGTCTCCTTGAAAAGAACATGTGAGCAAGAGATGAGTCCCAATGAAGACATGGGAGTAGAGAAAATTAGGAGTCTAGGTAGGGTAACAGATATTAATGAACGATATAGAGAAGAAGTGAGGAGTTGAGAAGAGGAACAGGCCTAGGAACAATGATAAATTTTTTTTATAAATCCAATTGCACCTTAGGCAGAGAAGGGCGGCTAGATAACCCAAAATTTACTCTTGCATGATAATTTATCAAGCTTGGGGATGGATTTCAATGATATTGTCTTGTACTTTTATCTCAATCATACAACTATTTATTTTAATGAATGTACTGACAAGTTGATTCATGGTGTGTTCATTCAATAATCCACTATTGTTTCATTTTTTTCTACATATGTTTACAATTTGTCACTATTGTCAATTATCTCTATAGGAAATAATTGTTATCATATTATTTGATTAATTGTAGGAACATATTCGTTGTCATATATGTTTATGAGTATGTTAGTATAGTTTTTTATTGAGAAATATGAAATGTTTTTGTTTCCATAAGTAAAATTCTATGACTGCATTTAATTTTATGTTAATATGACTAGATTTACATATTAGAATAGGAATGCATTTAGGATTTAGTCTAATTTAAATGAACAAGTCTCTCTTCGAAGAGAAATCCATTTGGTTAGCAACAACTGAGCTTACACACATGTGGATATTTTCAAATCTATAGGTAGAGAGAAAACATGATCAAGACACAAAAAATAGAATACAAAATAACCCAACAACAACCTCCATGGTGCACAAGAGTGTTGAGTTATTCCTTTATTTATATTTGGTTGGAATATGGAGCATATTAATTACAAAGCATAAGGCAACCTTCTCTACTACATTAATCTTTATTATAAATACTATTTATTTAATATGGACCACTAATAAGTAGTGATTCAACTTAAATACCTAGCACTAACCACTAATGGTAGTGATCCAACTTAACTATCTAACACAACCACTTAAGTTCGAGCATTACAAAAATAAACAAAACTAATAATACCCAACTAGGATCTGAGAGATAAAAAACTATTAGCTTCTAAAGGTTTAGCAAGAATGTCATCTAATTGATCTTCGTATTTGAAAAAGTGCAAAGTGATGACATCGTTATTAACCAATTCACAAATGAAATGGTAACGAGTGTCAAAATGCTTTCTCTTTGGGTTGAATATCTGGTTTATGGAAAGTGTAATTGTTGAGTTGTTGTCACAATAGATTTGAGTAGGCTCAATTTCTTCATGAGACATATTTGAATATCTTTCTTAACCATTCTGATTGACAGGTGGTTTAAGTGACAATAGGTTGTTTTCTTGATGCCCAAGTGATAAGATTTGATCCATATTTAAATGGATAACCAGAAGTTCTTTTACTATCATCTATGGTTCCAACAAAATCACTATCATTGTAAACAATCAATGAACTACATTTGGTGGAAGTATACCACAACCCATAACTTTTTGTTCCTCCAACATACCATAAAATTATTTTACTTGCTTTCCAATGAGAATCCTTTGGGTATTCCATGAACCTTGATATATGACTTACAACAAACATGATGTATGGCCTAGTGGCACTAAGATACATGAGACTTACTACTAGCCTTTTATACAATGTAGGATTTATGGAAGGTCCTGGAACATATTTGCTAAGATTAGTTCTTGTTGGAACATGTCTAGTGGAATCCTTGCATTTAATCATCTTGAATATTTTGAGAACTTCTAATGCATACTTTGTTTGAATTATAAAAATTCAAGATTTCCTCTGATTTATCTCAATCCCAAGAAATGTAACATCCCGCTATTGTGTGCACTGAGTAGACTTATTCTTTGAGGAAACTTGCGTGCAAGTAATCCGGGTCATTATACTATTGTTTTTTTTATTAGGATTATGAGATATTGTGGATTTGATGATATGCTATTTTTGTCATATTTACGTCGACAATGTTATTGGCAAGGTTCTCCTGAGTGTGCAAGACTCTGAACATTGAGGATGTCAAGGCATCAATGAAACCCCTACGACTCTGGATCGAGTCACAAAGTGGATTGTTAGGGTTTGAATGTTGTTGATGTGACATATGTACATATGATTATATATTATGATGTTGGTTGTTATTGTTGACATGATTCGTTGATGGATGTAGGTTGAAGATAGCTTGCCAACCAGACTCACATTTGGAATGAATGGGTCACGCACGACAACCAAAAACATGAGGGAGAGGTGTGGAAGCAACCCTGCCACAACCTACTATCACTTCCTCCATGGATCAAACTGTAAGTTAACGATTACCTAGTTTGAGAAGACCCACGATGTCGTGAGGGAAGACTATGATAGTCGCTCAAGATGATTCTAAGGGGCATGCAATAAGGAAGGGTCCTTATTCCTTAGAGGCCCTTAGTCTCCCAAAAAATCACCTGATGGAGTATTGACTCTAGGGGTTTGACATCTACCAAATTTAGTCAAGAGGCGAGTGTCACCCTTGGAGCCTCTAGTGCGTCTTGAAGGGTATGTCTCGCAAATAAAATGAAAAGAGGTGAGTGACATCATTGGAGCACGTAGTGCATGTTGAAGGGCACGTTGTGCAAAGAAAATAGAAGGAGGTGAGTGGCACCCTTGGAGCACATAGGACGTCCTAAAGGGCATATCATGATTTTAACTGGTAAGTAAATAAAGCTAGTGTCTAGAAAACTATGCCTCCTTAGGACCTGGTCGGCCTTAAAATGAATGATGTGATAAGTAATGTTTAATGACTATTTTTCCCTTAAGAACTGTCGCCAAGGCTAGTGAATTGAAAACCTAGGTCTGAGTAGAACCTTATAACAAAAAAAAAACTAATTAGACATATAACCATATTAAAGTGGAAATTTTAATTCACTAAGTTTCTTTTTATAAAATTTTAATTCACTAAGGTTCTTTTTATAAAATTTTAATTCACTAATGTCTTTTTTATGAAATTTTAATTCACTAAGGTTCTTTTTATAAAATTTCAATTCACTAAAGGTTCTTGTATAACTAATAAGAGAAATTTAAACTTTAATTATTAAAGTAAAAATTATAATTGAGGATTAAATTCATAAAAAGAGTAAATAGTTGTTTGTCTAAACTTGCTAATTCTGAACTTAGTTAAAAAAAAAAAAAGAGATAAGAGAAACTAAAAGAAAAAGGAAAACTTAAAGAAAAGGGGAAACTTAAAAGAAAAAGGGGAATGTCTAACTTAGTAAGGAATCTAGCCTTGGAACTTTCTATTTATGAACTCAACTAGGATTTAAGTAAGATGTAAGTCATTTAAGAATTGTAAGCGAATAATGGGACACCGGGGAACATTTTTAGGAACTCTTTTAGCTGGGTGAGGGAAATGGACAAATTTAATTAATTAATAAAGTTGATTTTCTGGTGCAACTAGGGGATCAGGTGACATGTGTATGTGGGAGGTTTTTCGAAATTAATTAAATGGAAAAGGGAATCTAGTGAGGGTTTTGGGAAACTAATGACTAAGAGAACTCTATAAAAAGGATGTTGGAGGAGGAGTGTGGATCACATATGGATTGCATAACGTTACATTGCTGAAATTTTATCTTGACTGAACTTTCTCTTGTGGGAGTTGGGATACCCATCTCAGGTAACGAGTGGTAGCTAGACCTTGCGAGGCAAGTTGGGTGCTAGCATTATTTGGTATTGTGTGTGTGGCCCCTTTGTAGCTCAGGGTCTCAAGGAGAAAAAGAGTACCCCTAGCATTGGAGGGGAGGTACCGGTGTGGTCTCATCATTCGACAAGATGGAGTTGGACAGAGCGCGAGTGAGGGATATTCACTTCTAATTCTTCGCATTTGGCTACCGTACGCATGTGATTAATTTGTATTAAATAATAACACAATTTATTGTTCATGCATTTCTTTATTGTCGAAAGATCTCTTCCATAGATGTTATTTAAATAAAAAGACTCATTTAGTTATGCAAATAAATTTGTATCTAGGCAATAGTGCGTCGTGTGAAATTGCAAAAGGGTCACTAAATTTCTATTTCTGAGCTTTACTTTATTACTGAATTTTATTGGACTTTCCACTTCTGGTTGGGAGTTTTACTGCATTGTATTATTACCAAGGAAGACGACGTTTTGGTCTTAGGCCATTATTGTATTTTACTCTATGTTTTATTCTTTTTAATACAAAGAAATTATGTTTTTATCTTATGTTCCTTTATAATTTAAGTTATTGATTCGTGCCTGAGCAGTCGACAAGGAGCCAAATTGACTGTCTTTCACTCTGGTGTTAAATATTTAGATTCAAATGCCCTTCTTTCCTATGCATGGATAATAAATGTAGGATCATTTCTATACCCAACAAGGAATTCTCTCCTGGGAGTTTATTCCCTCCTTGGCCTCTGCGATTATACTAGTCATATTTTTCTTAGTGTTTGATTCTCTGTATTTGATTTTCAGTGTTGTATTGGTTGTCTGCATTTGGTTTCTCTGTGTTTTGATTCCCATAGTTGTATTGATTCTCTGCATTTTTATTTTCAGAGTTGTATTGATTCTCTGTACATTGATTCCTTGTGTTTTTTTTTAATTATTGTTCTCCATAGAGAAGATCTAGATTCAATTCCGTGTTGGAAAATTGTTGGCATTCTCTCTAATAATTGGAATTTATTGGAATAAAATGAGTTGACTGATGAATCCTTTCTATGATGCACCTTTTTCGTTTGAAAAATCATTGTTTTTCTTCACATATTTTGTGTTGGAAAATAGTTGATGTTCTTCAGTTATTCCTTATATATATTTATGTAAATTTGAAGTTAAATCGTTCAGCAGTTGTAATAGTTTGATGGAAATTTTATTACTGTAAATTCACGATTGAATTTGGGAAGAAAATTCTTTCCCACCTAGAAGCTATTGGCGTTTTTCTAAACCAGTTACAATATGTCTCCCTGGAATGCCTATCACTGTCTCATTGTTCTTATGGTAGTGTATTTTTATTCCTAGTTAACTGTATGTTTATTCCTCTAGTTAATTCCTATAGAACTTAAGTTGATTTCTATAGAATGCACCAATGCCTTAACTCTCAATGTATTCTTAAGTTGATTTCTTATAGGAGAAATATATTTTAAATGTTAGTTGTCAGGTTAGAACAATGCCATAAACGAAAGAGTAAATTTATGGTGCAAACAACACAGGGTTCATAGTTGGCATTGTGCAACTATCCGTTGACTAATCCCAACAATTTTCGTTTATTTAATTCAGTGGTTAAATTTTAATTACATTGTCCATATTCTACAATGTCCCTACCACATTTAATGTTATTTACAATGCAAACTAGAAAAAAAGATTACGTAATTCCTATATTCATCAAGGCGATTATGAGCCTGGTTGATAAAAATGACACAATGTGCATCTTTTTGGAAGACAACAAGTTGATTCTAACAGAGCGATATCGCTACTAGATAATCATTATCCATATTCAATTCTAATTATCAATATCGATGTTCAATTCTAATTATCAATATCGATGTTCAATTTATTAAGTAGTGAAATTTTGATCTAAATTTCATTGGTATTATATATCTATGATTTTGTATTACCCGAAAAATTTTATCACTGAAATTTTCAACTCAAATTTTTCATAAACACTCACTAACTATTTGTCGTTCTAACCTACGCTATCTTAGAGAAACGTAAATCTCAACTCAGGTCTACGTAGATAGTAACATCCTCGTAATGATTTTAACCTTTAGTTTATTCTGGTAGTGTGCATCGTATTACACTATATTAATAAGATAGTATATCAAGCACATCAAAGAAGATATATGACTAGAATTGGATCAAGCTGGATAAACACCTGGTGATTCAATTTGATATTATTGTTTCATAGTGTGATTATCTTACCATAGGGTTACTTGTTTTAGGTATAGTTTTATTAAACAAGATTGATGTCAACCTTAGTGGTTTTCGACAAAGGACTCTCGTGCTATCAATTATGTTGCATCGTAGTTATTTAATTAAGGTCACAGAACTTAAATTATGATCAAACCTAGAGGATGTATCTAATAGTTGAAAAAATAAAACATAGAACGTTTGGATTACGTCTGATGTGGTTAATGTCTTCTTATTGCACCAGAGAGGTATCATAGTTATAAAACCAACTTTCCAAATGGCTTGATGTTGTATGATGTATAGCATTGACATTAATGAGGATACTATTGTTGATACGTATAGATACAATCCATAACAATACTTAGCATCTCAGGTTTCACGAATTTAAGTATGCAGTAAAACTGAATGAAAGATATGTATATATTATTTAAATTATCTTTAATTACATAATCCTCATTCTTAATTGGTCATCCTTCGTTAGTTAACTTAGGGTTAGTACATGTTTAAGTCAAATGATAGTCTGAATGTTTCGATTATTTACAAAGTGTTAGAGATGTCTCCTTCTATGTGTACTTGAAGATTGACCTTGTCCAAGAGTCTTAGGTGTTACTTTATGGTTAGGAATTGTTATCTAAGAATATAATTGAGGAAATGTTGTTATGACCCATTAACCAATCTACTACGATTTTAATTTTAATCAAGAGATACAATGTTGTGTGTGTAATGATTAAATTCAGGAAGAATATATATGTATATATATCCACTTAATTGATGTAATGGGTTAGGTTGTTACATATGGTATCAGAGATGATTCAACCTGCGACTTGGGATCACTACGACTTCCGTTGATTTTATATTTGATTATAATGTTGCTAATTAAGTTGACTTGTATTCGTTTAGTTAATCATGGTTAGAGTACTTCACGGAGGAAGACGACGGGGTGCTAGGGGAGGAGGCATGACGCCCCCAGTAGCATCCATGCCCGAGGGGTCTAACCCCAAGTGAAATGAACAGGTTGTTGGGTAGGAACAGATAGTTGTGGGTGATGTGGTTGGGCTGATGAGGTCCTTTCAAAGGATGTTTGAGGCACTGATAAATAGTTTGGATATATATGAAGCCAGGGCACCGGAGCCCCCTGAGGGTCCATCGTGCACTCTGATCAGTATTGGGAGAATTCACCGTGAACTCGAGAAGGTCAAATTTCATGTGTTCTTTGGTGCGCTAGATGACGCAGTTGTTGAGGCATGGTTGGAGAATATGTCGATGTGCTTTGCACTTCACAACTATAAATCCAACATGAAGGTCTACATGGTGGTTTTTCAACTGAAGGGGAGTGCTCTTCTTTGGTGGAAGAGGATCCTGCCGCAATTGAACATGGTCATCGAAGACGTGTCATGGAAATTGTTTGAGGAATGATTCCGAGAGAGGTATCTATTTGAGGAATTCATTGAGCGTTAGGTCAATGAGTTCAACTCCTTCAGACAGGGCAGTCATATGGTGCCCCAGTACAAGGCTCGTTTTATGGAGCTTCTTCGGTATGCTCCATGCCTGAATACCGAGAAACTTAAGGTCGAAAGTTTCATATTTGGCCTTAATGTCATCATTTGTGCAAAGTTTAGGATTCTGATGCCTCAAACCTTACATGATGTTGTCCAGAAGGCCCTCATAGTAGAGGGAGAGATTATCAGTGGGGGTCAAAGGATGACTCTAGTGAGACCAACCAGGCATGTGTTATCTAGTGTGCAGCAGCATCGGACACCATCTAGACATTCACCATGATATCATGATTTCTAGAAAGGATCCACTTTCACTAGAACTTGGTGACCAATGCCTCAGCAACAAACTCCTTACCGATAACCATAGCACCAGCAATAGCGTCGACCGCAACAACAACAATTCAGGCATGTTCAACAGAACATACCAGGGTTCTAGGCCGATGGGTCGTTAGCTTCTACTTTCGGTACCAGGAGTATTGGATCGAAGAAATGGTGTTGGACATTTGGGGAGCCACATTACCGACATGACTTTCCAGTGGAGAGAACTAGAGCATTTGGATCAGTCAGACCCACTACCGTGGAAGATTTAGGAAAGTCCCATTTGATCTATGCAACAGTGAATAACTACTAGGTAGAGTACAAGTTGACTATGCTCGAGACGTCAAGTATCGTCACTAACGAGACCCTTATCATTTTGATAGATCTAGGTGCTACCAAGAGTTTTATTTCTAGTGCAACTCTAAAAGGAGTTAAGGTAAAGGGAATCAAACATGACAAGTTTAGCTTTGTATAAATGTCTTCGGGAGACAAACAAATGGTTGGAGGGAAGGTTATGGGATATAGCCTTAACCTGGGAGATTTTGTCACCATGGCCTACCTGTACGTCACAATCTCAGGATCTTATGACATCGTGATCGGTATGGATTGGTTTGAATTTCATGAGGCGATACTCAACTATAAGATAAAATGGTTGATATTAGTCATTGATGATGGACAAAGACACATGATTGTAGGTCAGAACCAAGGATTTACCCTAAGCTTCATTTCTTCCTTGTAGCTACGAAAGAGCATGCACAAGGGATGTATTCTTTATGCGATCCTTGTGTTAAACGAGAAGGGAGTAGCGGAATGTCTAGAACACCTTCTGGTGCTGAGAGATTTTGTGAATGTCTTCCCTGAGGAGTTACTTGGGATGCCGCCAAAGAGGAAATTGGAATTTACCATAGACCTAAAATCGGGGATTGAATCAATAGCAAGAACACCTTATCGGATGTTGACTCTGAAGTTACAGGAGTTGAAAATGCAACTAAAGGAGTTGTTGGACCTAGGACTTATACATCTAAGTGTGTGACCATGGGTTTCCCCTGTTATTTTCATATGAAAGAAGGATGTTAAGAACCAAATGTCAATACAACATAGAAAAACCTTAGAAAAAGTACTCAACGCTTTGAAAAAGAGATAATTTTAGATAATAAGCCTCTTCGAGGTGGAAGCCTCCATTTACCCCACTTAAATGTTCAAGTACAAGATAATTCAAAATGAAAATGTCTCCTTGGTATATATAAGAGACTAAGAGGTATAATTACAACTAATGGCCTAAATTCGACATAAATAAAATAACATTACTAATATAATATGCCCCAATTAAGGGGTAATGAGCCAATATTAGGGCTCAACATGACCCTACCCTTGAGACAAGTGTTGTCTGCAATGCTTGAGTAACTCTGGATGCTTCTGTATAAAAGACTCATCTTCCCAAGTGGAATATTCAACCAACATTTTCCTCCATTTAATGAGATAATTTGAAATGGATCTGTTCCTCAGCTGGCAGATTTTTGTGTCAGTGATGGCTTCAGGCTCCAATGTGATTTTTCGTTCCTCGTCAAGTTCTAGCAATATAGTTTGAACTAGGATTTTGTCGCCTATAACCTTCTTTAGGCATGAAACATGGAAAAGTGGGTGTACTTGTGAAGATGCAAGCAGCTCCTATTTGTATTTCATAGTACCATTCTTTTGTAACACCTTATAAGGGCCATAGTACTTGGTGATAATTTATTATCCTTCTTGGCTTGCTTGAGGGACATCTGTTTGTATGGTTTTAGTCTTAAAAATACCTAATCCCCTACTTCAAAACTTCTTTCACTATGATGTTGATCTGCTTGTTGTTTCATGCGATTTTGTG
>JASDQU010413458.1:0-10430 GCA_032191745.1 Picea mariana
AGAGGTTCTCTCAGATGGAGGGAAAAGACTATGATGATTACTTGTTCCAGTAAACCATACATACCTCTACATGAGTCATTATATCATCCGCGATATCCATGGGTTGGAGTTCTACATCAAATGAATGCAAAGATTGTTCTCCAAAGCAAGTGAACAAAGAGTGTATGAAGAGCAACCTCAAGGCTTTGAGGTATACCAAAAAGAGACCCTTGTATGCAGATGGAAGAAGACAACTTGGTGGAGAACCTCCAATGCACAACAGAAGCGTGGTGAAGATTTTCTATAATAGATATATTGTATCAGAATGATTACTTAGAAGATCAGGATGATGGATTTCCAATACATGACAAAGATCTCATGATGACGAAAGAAGTGCCACATGGATATGTTCCAGTTTGACCCTTGCCACGATGTTGTGAGATAGTAGGAACCAAAGAGGAATCCAACATTGACATATTTTATTGATCAAAGCTATATCAAGCCTTCAGAGAAAACCAGTGTTCCAGACCGAAGTACATTTGAAATCAAGCATTACATTATCTGTGATGAAGTCCAGAAAGGAGAAAGTGGTTCTCCAATACATATCTCCACAGATGAGTAGATAAGCAGACATTTTGGTAAAGCTTCTGTCCAAGATGAAATAGTTTGCATACTCAAGCTGGAGCTCATGGAGACGACTTCCTTATTGAAAAAGGAAGAGATGACTCCCAGGTTGGGAAGGAGCACTGATGTGTTATTGATTGCTGGATAGTCATTTTGCAGTTCAAAAATGGTCCAGGATGAGCAGTTCACTTCCAGTTCGGAAAGTGGTTTGAGATTTCTAACGAACATGCATTTTCCAGTTCAGAAAATGGTCCAGATCGAACGGTCATTTTCATAATGAAAATGGTTCGATGGATTGTTGATGTACCATAGACAGTGATTTCCCATTGTGGTTAACATGGGGAATGATCTAGGGCAGTCTCTCTTCTTGAGGGTTACTCAAGAAGACTGGCCTGTCTTGCCAGACAGGGATTTCCCAATGTGGTTAACATGGGGAATGGTCCATTTTGGAGGTTGGTGCAGGACAGTCATTTCCTTAGGAAATGGTCCGGACAGTCATTCCTTAGGGCAGATTCATTCTCTCCAAGTTGCACTCTTTTTAGTGCTGAAGGAATGGCCCAGGGTGGGGAATGGTCCAGGTTTAGCAATTAGGGATAGACATTCCTTAGGGCAAACTCATTCTCTCTAGGTTACACTTTGTCTAGTGTCGGAGGAATGGCCCAGGGTGGGGAATGGTCCAGGTTCAGAAATCAGGACAGTTATTCTTCCTTGCTTGAGAAGAATATTCCAAATAGCTCATCATTGATGTTTGACCTTCTGAGGGCAGATGCTCTTCCAAGATCTCATAGATGTGAGTGGAAGAATGGCCCAGATGATTCAGTTTATATCATAACATTGTTTCTGTGCAAGTTGATATCGAATGATTGTTATGAATATTGTATGTCTCTAGATAGTATATGTATACTAATGTGGTGGATGTGTTCCATTGTTTGTGACTATACGTCACTGATCAAGTACCTATGTCCTACTTGGTGTGGTAGTGTACCACTGGATTGTAGTTGTGTACTACTATGGATAGACACAGTTGTGTTCTATTGAATGATATTGTTATGATTGCCTTGAAGACTATCAGCAGTGTTGAAAATAATTATCAGCTAGATGGATGATCAATGGACAGAGATTTTCCAGACGAAAAATGGTTCAGGACATATGTCCAGATTAGAAGAATGGCTCTTGTGTCACTATGTGGTGTGAGTGACTTATCCAGCATCATGTCTAATTACTCAAATAGAGTATGGTTTCGAGAGATGATGCAACCGATGACATCGATGGTGACGATGGTACTCATGATCTAGTCATGAGATAGTCTATACAACTATGTTGATGCTACCGGGTGAATGGTATGTTTGTGCTCAAGACCGTTACCTGTAATACCTCCCTAGCTAGGAGGGAGGGTTAATATTATGGTAGTTGTGGGAGGTATTTACCTCCACGTGTAAACCTGACGAGAATAGAATATTCCGGAAGAAAGAAGGAACCCTAATGAGTTGGCTAATAACCCTAGAAGACAAGTCGGCTCAAGAGGATAATTGGTATTAGGTTATTAGCCTACAAGAGAATAAGTCTGCCAGAAGAAATATTATATACTAAGTAAATAGACACCCAGAATGAGAAGTCGGCCCAGGCAATTAGCCATAATTAGTATAAATACAGGAGGCCAATATTCATTCTGGCAGGCATTCTCAGAATTGCAGAGCAGCACTTGTGCGCACTGCAGTAGCCCAATTTGTGCACAATTTTGGAAGAGAGTTGTCATTGCAGTTGTTGCAGCTAGCAGATTACGTTTTGGCTTGGACTATCTCTTGGTTATGGTTTGGAATATCTGATTAGCTCTTGTTTGGTGTGTTATCCTTGGGGAAAGGCGTGCTACCCTTTGTTTGGATATCTAGCCTAGGGTTTGCTTCCGGAGTGATTCTCTGTCAAGGTTAAGGTGCTCAGAGGGTGGCTTCGGCCTATGGTTGGGTGACAATAGTGATATTGTNGATGGTAAAACGAGCACATCCATTATATTATAACACTTCAATGGCCTTCTTCAGTTGGAGATAGTACGTGTGGAATACCGCGTTCAACTGCCATTGTTTTTCCATATCGCTCAAGTACTAGAGCGTGGTGAACTTCGCAATGAGTGGCTCGAACGGCTCGATGTCCGGGAAGGTCACACCTTCCGGCATCTCCCAAGTGGTAAATGCGATGAGGATCAGGAGCCAGCTAAAGTGGAACTCATATCCCTGATCCTGAGCTTCGCGACAGTCTAATTCCAGCTAGTTGACCAAGTACTTCGCCCAATTCATCTGGAGTCCTACACATTTCCCGATCAGGTCAACAACGAAGCCTGTGACCTGCGTAGGTCTATTCTTTCTTACAAGCTTTCCTACAATCGGCTAGCAAGCCAGGTGCACTGTGCCATTCTGGATGGAAGCTACCTTGTAGCCTTGCGTCCCCTTTTCTACATCTCCATATGTGTCTTTGATCTTCTGTGCCAATGCGCGATTTTTGGCCTTTCCTGGGTAGAAGTCATGCAGGTCGGGTCCCTGCATGCTCAACCCGGTGATCCTATGGATCAGCATTGAATCGACTGTGATGCGTCGGTCTAGCCATAGGTAGTCGCCATGGTAACATGAGAGAAGGAGATTAACACATGCGTCAACCTCTTGGTTCCTTCTAAAGTGTGGAATCTTCATTACATTCAAGAGGTTGGACTGTGTGAGGTTCATAGTCCACGGTTGGGGGATTATTTTCAAGTTCTTCCCCTTCGTCCTGGTCAAGTATTTGTAAGGAGCGAGCATACTATGGTTCTTGCAGTCTCCTAAGTTGAAATCGTTGAACTTCAATGTCGCGATCTTATCATGTTGCGTTCTAACTGCATGTATCCCCTTCGGGAGGTACGCAGTAGCCATGGTGTAATCAAAGTCCCTCAAGACACTGTCACGACTCACCGCGCCGGCCAGAGGCAGGATGTAGTCTGGTAAGATGGTTGGGATTAACTTCGCGTTGGCTAGGTCATCTCTGTGTTTGGTTCTCTTCTCTATTATCGGTCAAGATGGTCTGGATCCACGAGCAGTCGACGGAGAGGCTTGCACTCCTCTCATCGATGATGCTTGAATACCTGCAGATATTACTTTCTCGGCCATGAGATCAATGAGAACTTCTTCGACGGATTTCTCTGCGGCGTTGAGCTCATCCGACATGCACGCTTAGATCGGATAACTCGGGTGTATGAATGAGTGTGCAATGCAATAGAACAGGTGTCGATCTCAATAAACACAGCGCGGTAGCAATGAGTTGTCTTGGATACAATTCACAAAAGTGTTCTCGGTGCAACAGTCGACAGACTAAGTAGACATGATGGAACGGATCTCTCCAACAGATGAGAGGTCTTCATCAATGCGGTTCTATCCGTTGTAGCGCGGTCCCAACTATCTGATGGTGAGTCTTCAAGCCATTACTGTTGTTCTAACCATTCAAGTCATTGGGATAACGGTTATAATGCTTTCAACAGCTATATCGATTCACCATGGAGAAGTGTCATGTTGCGTTGTTCTGATATCCCAATGAAGTTCCAGTCTTGCAAACCTTCCCTCTGCGAAGTCCCCTCTGGGACCTTCTGTAACTTTTCTATATTTTCTCTCTTCTTACTGAGTTTTCTAGCCTTCTTCCCGGTGATCTTTGTCTCGGTATTCCTCTTTCCATTCTGATTCTTATCTCATTTTGGCATAGTAACTTCGCATTATTGAGATTCTTTCATAGGGTCAGAGAGTAATACGTCTTCTCTCTCTGGGTAGGTACTTCGGTCTTCTGTGAGTCTTCTTGTGTTCTTTTAACTTCGACATCCAAGTTTCCGGTTCTAAATAGCTTTGATCTATTCTCTTGTTCTTCAATCAAGTGTGCTATCCTCCTAGTCATGAAATCTTTTAATTATTGTTTCTTCTGCTCTAAGACTTCCTCTTCTTTTCTTATGGCCTGATCATTTTCAATCCAAGGTTTTCCTAGTAATATAGCAAATGGGGCGTTGTTCTCAATAAATTTAACAATCTCAAAATCTTCCTCTGTCGAAGTTCCATGAGCACTTATAGATATCTGGATGAGTCTTCCACATAGGATTATCATCTTTCCTCTAAATAATCCTATTCCTCCCAATGAAGGAATCATAGCAAGCTTTCCTAAAGTTTCCCAAGTTCTTTCTGTCATGATATTCACCTGTGTTCCTTCATCCAGAACACAGTCAATGTCGAAGTCTCCTATTCTTGCTTCTATGCATTATTTTTCTTTGAAGATATCTGATAATTTGATATTTCTATGATCATTTAGGGTTTCTTTCATTTGTAGTAATACATTCTCTGATTCTTTCTGGGGTTCTGCCATGGTCTCAGTTTCGTAACCTTCCTCGAGGTTTTCTTGTCTCATATTCATTCTGTCAAGCTTAGCAATCATTCTAGGGAAATCTAAAACTTCATGATCCATAGCTTTACAACAAAAACAACTAGTTCTTCTACCAGGGCATTCCTTAGCAAGATGTTATGGCCTTCTACAACTGTAACAAAGGGTTAGTCTTCTTTTTCTTTGAAAGGATCCCCAACCTTTCCTATACTACGCACTAGGATAGTAGCTAACCTGCAAAAAATTCTTTCTACGATCTTGCATCCATTTGTTCGTCCAAACATTCTTTCTATGCATAGGAATAACATATCTTTCACTATTTTTGTCATATCTACTCATATCAAACCTTCTTTCATCTAGTTGTGCCCTACTTTTCAAACTAGGACAAAATTTATCAAACATACCTAGATCCATACTTTTGAAACAAAAATTTCCACTTATCTTACTTTTTCAATCAAAACTTTTCATTGTTCTTACCTTTATTAGAGCACAAATCTTTCAGGTCTTGCCTCTTTTCTTTAGATCTGACTCTTCTTCTTGGCACATAGCTTCAGAGGTCAAGTAGAATATTGCGCACTAGGGAAACAGATCTACGCACGGAGCTTTCTCTTTTCTTTAGTTCCCAGCAATCACAGTTCCAGTCCCGGCAACAGAACCATTTATTGGCATAGGGGCAGACTCGGGGTTCAACGCTACAACAACGCACCAACAAAACCCTAACTACCAGCCCTTTCGGCAACACCTGCGAAGTAGATGAAGTCTCGCCCGAGGTAGAGGCAGGGGTGGTTGCAGGACTCCGATGTCTGCAACCTTAGCTGGGATACAGATCTGTGATTGTAACACTTTAACAGAGCACTTAGCAGTTACAGTTCATCAATATTTGCCTTTAGCTTACAGCACAAATAAACCCTAATAACAGAACGGTGCAGTATTAACACGGATCCAATATAATCAAGCACTAAGCACATCGACATAGGTCAGATCTAGCATTCGTTCACATTATTCAACACCAGGCTATCATATCAGATTCATCTAACATACATCAGCGCACTAAGCATTTAATCACATAAACAAGAGAACAACCAAAATGCATAAAGCAACCACAACACAGGATATACGTGGTTCACCCCCTCCCTGGGGCTACGTCCACCAATTCTTATTCTCTTTATTGTCTTCTGTCAATATTCTACATGCACAGATCCTTGAGATCTTACTCCGTAGAGGACAGGAGATCTGCGCACTTCGCTAGATCCTCCTTCCCTGAGTTACAGCACAAAGCCTTCCACGGTTTCTTACGATTACTTGCACTTAGCTCTGCAAGTCTTACACAGTATGCACAAAGCAATTACAATTACCACTTGCACTAAGCACCTAGCATCACATAGATGTTCCCCTTCTTACATTGCCTAGACATCTATTTATACATTACAAAATCGAGCCTAAACATGGGTAAACCCATGGGCCGACATCCCCATACACATTACATAAGCCCAAAACCCAAAAATCCCTAAAAAGGGGCTGAGATCCCGCGATCTCTGCTTCAACTTGCGCTCTGCCTTTGATAGCCTGTTGAAGTCCCAAAAGTAGGTCAAACATGACCAAGGATCCTCAAAACTTGGTCAAGGGCCAACAAGGGAAATATGCACCCAAGCATGGTGTGCCCTCCTCAAATATTACTCTATCCACTGAAATGAAGCGCCCTTGCTCCCTGAAGCTCTAATGGAGAAACCATTGCACCACAATATGATATTATCTGTTGCCTCTCCACTGAAACTGTCCTCAAAGCAATCTGACCACTGCAAAACCTCCCTGCTATAGGTGCGCCCTCCTCCTCAAGTGTGCCCTCCTCTAAGCAAGAACAACAACCACAAATAAATTGAGCCCTAAGCCTTCATGAGCCCTCCATGAAAGGAGGCGTCCAAGCTCTCCTCTCCCATTTATTCCATTCTCATCCTCTTTCCCTTCACCAAACTCTCCTGGTGAACATACAAGTGAATGAGCCTCTCCTTGCCCTATGTGCCCCTCTTAAGGAAACATGAGGAAACCTAAAATATGGGTGGATGAGATCATCCCATCTCATCTCTAATCAATGGTTGAGATCTTTCCAAAAGAATCTCAACTCAAAACCACTTTACTTAAGTTTCCATAGTTTCTCTTTATGTCCCTCAATTCACCCACAAAGTGAATTAATAGTCATTTTAGGATAAAATGACCAAATTTCACTTTTGACTTAAATCTCCTAAGTCAAAATGAAATTAGACAAAGTAAATGATACATAGTACAAAATATTTCCCACTTGTGTTTAGAGACTCACAAACACAAAGGGACCACTTTCCAAGGTACCCAAATCTTAACACTCCCTCTTATCGAGGAAAGTGACCTTCACCACCAATATCATCCCTATAGTGGACATGGTTGCCTACTAGTAAATACTCGGTGAGTATAGTTGTACCCTAATCAATGAAAGTAGTCTCTAACAGAGTTATGTTCAATATACATTATCTATAGATGGAATTACATCTCCACCTATCCAAGATCACCTAGATCTTGGTATCAAACCAAAGATCTCAACCTTGGTCTCCCACCAAGGATTTCTACCTCCTAACATCTCACCAATGGTCACTACTCTTGGAATATCACCAAGATTCACTCTCTTGGCATCTCACCGAGAGTCTCCCTCTCTTGGTATCTCACCAAGAGTCTCCTCCTCTTGGTATCTCACCAAGAGTATCTGTATCTCAGCATCTGACCAAGATCCTCAACTTGGCCTCTCACCAAGTAACTTCCACCTGAAGTGGAACCAGAACCTGATTTTTCTGTCTCTGTATCCAAGTGAGGCTCAAGCCTTTGTGGTGTCCTGCTACTCCTCATCAATCTTTGATGCTCTGAAGCCCCTGCACCAACCCTCTGTCTCGACAACTCTGAAACTAAAGTTGTCCCGGGTGGATCAGACACCCTTGATGATGGTGTCCATGAAAACTAAGTATGAGCTCCCTCTGAATCACTATTATGAGTCAATAGCTCCTCCTCAACTCTATATCCCCACCTGATGTTGGATGGTGTAATAGTTGACAAGGACCTGACGAACGCACACTCCCTCACAAACTGAACAGCGAACTCATCATCCTTTGTTGTCATTGCAATACCATCATGTTGCTTCTTCTTCTTCTTGGGACATTGTCATGCATAGTGACCCATCTCTCCACAAGAAAATCATCTCATTATGCTCATGTCTCTCTCCTTCCCACCACCACTCTATTGTGGTTTGGCCCCTTCCTTGGGACCCTGTCTAGCACCTCTATCGGTCTTCTTCTTTCTCTTAGTCCACAGAACAAGGTCCTCGTCACCCTCTGTAATCCGATGTTGTCCTGAGGACTCTGAGGCGAGTCTTGTCTCCTCCTAAACAAAATCATCCCAAAGTATCTCCCAAGTAGGCATAACCTCTCGGGCAACAATGCCTCGAATGAATGGGCCCCATGGTTTGGAAAAGTTGTTTAAGGTTGTCCTCACCATAAAACATGGGTCCACTATCTCTCTAATGGCTGCAATATCATCTCTGATCTCAGTGAATCTACCAAGGAATGATGTAACCGACTCGAAATCGAGCATCTTAATGCTCCTGAGCATGTCCTACATAACCATCTTTTGTTTCTGGTTAGAACTCTGGTAAAGCTTGCATAAAGAATCCCATATCTCAAAAGCATAGTCTTTACCAGTCAAATGTAGAATGACGTGGTCTCTCACCCCATCACAAATATTCCTTTTTGCCTTGTTGTTCTTCTTCCTGAAATCTGCTACCATGACAAGAGCAGTAACAGGAGGAACAACACTGGAGCCTCAACTATATCCCATAGTTCGAGGTCCTCTAAGATGAAAACGATCTTGGTCTTCCAAGGGTACCAGTTGCTAGCTCCATCTAGCCTATCCTCTGCCCCCATCTATGACATGGACATGGTTGTCCAATAAATCTCACACTGATGCTAAAACAACACAAGAGTACTACCTCACTCCTGTCAACACAGGTGTGAAAAGAGGCAGTAACACCACAACCTCACTCCTAGCAAATAGGTGTGAAAAGAGGTTGTCAAATACATCTTCACTCCTTTTCATGCAGGTGTGAAAAGAGGTTGTCAAATACAACCTCACTCCTTTCCACACAGGTGTGAAAAGAGGTTGTCCAAATCAGCCTCACTCCTATCCAAATAGGTGTGAAAAGAGGCTGAAAACACAAGTCCAAAATAGTCCTACATGTTGTCCAACAAATCTTCCCACAAGTTGTCCAAAAACACTACCAACAAGCTGTCCAAAAATCTACTAACAAGTTGTCCCAAAACTGCCCTGAACTGTCCAACAAAACTGTCCACTCAATGCTAAAAAATCAGCAAGTCTAAGCCACCATTGGCTCTGATACATGTAGAGAAACAAGTTATTATGAGGCTGCCCAACATGTATGTCTTTGGCCTCTTGTTGGGCTCTAAGTTTCAACCTCTGTGACTGTCCTTTGTTGTTGTTTTAGGACAGCGAACAGTCAAGTACTTTCTGCTCACGGTTTTGATGGTTAAGTGTCCTTTTGAGGTGCCCTTGCAAGTGTTTTATTATCTCAATGTTAGCACATGCAATATACTCAAAACAAATAACACTACCTCTATATCTTTACAACTCTAAATGTTGATTTACAATTCTAAGCATGCATGAAATGAACACAAGTATTTTTTGGTCAACATGACCCTGGATAAAAAAACCCTGGGGAAAACTAGTTTGGAATGGAAGTATATATATGTGGAGAATAGAAGGTGGAATACAACAAGTACATGAAACAAATGAACCTGATACAATAGCATCTTGTCTCAAACTGCAACACAAGTCCAAGAGTGAAAGATGTGCCCAAGCATGGTGATCCCTACTCAGATATTTCTCTATCCACTGAAATGAAGCGCCCTTGCTCCCTGAAGCTCTGATGGAGAAACCCTTGCAACACAATATGCTCTTGTGTGCTGCCTCTCCACTGAAACTATCCTCAAAGCAATCTGACGACTACAAGACCTCCCTACTATAGGTGTGCCCTCCTCCTCAAGTGTGCCCTCCTCCAAGCAAGAACAACAACCACAAATAAATTGGGCCCTAAGCCTTCATGAGCCCTCCATGAAAGGAGACACCCAATATCTCCTCTCCCAATGCTTCCACTCTCATCCTCTTGCCCTTCTTCAAACTCTCTTGGTGAACATACAAGTGAATGAGCCTCTCCTTGCCCTATGCGCCACTCTTAAGAAAACACGAGGAAACCTAAAATATGGGTGGATGAGATCATCCCATCTCATCTCTAATCAATGGTTGAGATCTCTCCAAAAGAATCTCAACTCAAAGCCCACTTTACTTAAGTTTCCATAATTTCTCCTTATGTCCCTCAATTCACCCACAAAGTGAATTAATAGTCATTTTAGGCTAAAATG
>JASDQU010413463.1:0-10397 GCA_032191745.1 Picea mariana
CTATTTATTTGTTTTTTAATGTAAATTAAAAAAATAAAAAATAAAATTTGTAAATAAATTTTCAAGGGACCATTTGGAGTCCATTTTTGGGTTGTTTATTTACATCGATTTTTTTTGTCAATATCACAATTTCAATTAGGTCGCAAATAACTATGATTTTCACGTTTAGGAAAAAACAATTTTTTTACGTAGCATCACTTTTTGATTTAGGTGTTGATTTTAAGGTTTTTCTGAGCTATTGTCTGAGTTTCGAAGGCCATGCTCGAAAAATGTTGTAATTTTGACCACGTTTAAAAAAATGGTGCTACCAATAGCACCACTTTTTGATTTGGGGGTTGATTTTCATGTTTTTTACACAAAATTATGGGTTTTAAGGGCTAGAGTTCTCGTTTTGAGGTCACAGATCTCGTTAAGTTGGTAACTATGTTCTTGACGTCTTTCACATTTTGAAGTTGTTTCATGCCATTTTATGTTTGATAAAGCATTGGTTATTTAATGTTTTCGTCTTAGTGTTGGGTATGTGTTATATTATTTGCATGACTATACCTAGTATTCATGTTGTGTCGGGTGCATGGGGGTTCAGGGGTAGCACCCTCATAAATGTTTTTTGGGCATTTTTTGAAAGTGGTATTTCAACACAAGGTTTTCGTCAATGGTTTTCTAATTCCAGATAAAGAATTAGGGTTTTTGACTAATACAAGTCAATGGATTAGGGGTTTTGGATGCTGCGAGATCCTATATATATTGTAAACAATGAAGAATATGATGAATACAAGATTAGAAGTGCGGCTCTAAGAATGTTGCTTCTTTTCCCAGTTTGGGTTTCAAGGGTAATATCTTTGTGTAATGTGTGTGTGTGTGTGTCATTGTATCTTTTCTATTTTTATTAAGAATACATTTTCAATAATTTATTTTACAAGGTTGAAATATACATTTTGTATTAGAGTTGTTATTGGCTTTAAGGGACGCCTTTGAGGCGAAGGGTTTGGATCAGGTATATGATAATCCTTGTTACAATGATAAATCTACAATATTGATTCTTTAGGTGAAAACAAATGGAGAGTAGTTTGAAAATAGAGATAAATAAATTTAATGGGAAACTTTTTGAGATGTGGAAGCTAAATATGTAATATATTTTGGTGGAAAAAGATCAGTGGATCGATGTGGGTCTAGGTATTGCACCTACATGAACGTCAGAAGAAGACTGGACAAAGTTGGATGAGAAGGTGAAGAACAAACTCTGGTTGTGTCTCTTGTATTTAGTACTATTGAATGTGTTAGGGGAAACTACAACCAAGGTTTAAGGAAGAAGTTAGGGGATTTGTATCAGTCAAATTCCTCGGAAAAAAATTGTTCCTAGGAAAGATGTTGTATAACCCGAGGATGAAAGATGTGTGTAGAGGGATCTTTGCCTGACTTTCCATCAAATTTGGGTATGTTTGATGGTAGCTTTGAAGGCATAACCGACAGTGAAGGCTTGTGGGCGATAGGGTCATTTTTCATATGCAAAAAATCAGGAAAGTATAATGTTGCAAGGAAATACAATGACATATGAGAAGACAAATACGGGGAGGAAGGCGAAGTTCCCTAAGTCCCAGATGAACCTTGCGGTCCTCCTATGTTTTTACTACCGGAGGGTTGAGATGTTCCAGAAGAGTGAGTATCCCCAGGGATGGTGTCACTTCTGGGATCACGACTACTCCCAGGACCAGACATGGCCCCGAGGGGATTTCCCCCAGGGGTAGGTGTAGAACCTAATGGAAATGTGTTCCCAAAACTAGTCCCAAGAAAGAACCCCCAAGATCAGATGTATTGATAAAGGGAAAGCCTCCCCACTGTGAAAATCCCCCCCCAATGGATGTGCCCCCATCCTAACCAGGGACAACCACAAAACCACTAAGAATGTTCCACCTAAAAGGTAAACCAAAACCTGGCAATCTTGGGATGCTCATAGGAATGGTATAGGTGGAAGGAACTCCACCCCCCATGCTGAAACCAAGGCTCGAACCCCCACCAGAAGAAGATCCAAATGGAATAGAAATGGATGGGATGGGTGTAGGAATGCTCGATAAATTGATGGATGGGAAATAAGGCACAATTGATGCCCCCCTGATCGAGGGACCCGTTAAAAAAGCACGGAAGGTGTAGGTCCAATGGTGCTCAGGGAAGGTAATGTGGACATCATAGGGATTCTCTTAGTCCCACTTACAAATGGGCTTGATGGATCAACAACACTGGACGAAACACTTAGTCTTGACATGGTGTGAGGATTGCTAAACAAAGAAAAAGGTTCACTAAAAAATTCCCTTACCTGGATAAGTATGGGTGCTTCAAGATCGATCAAAGGAGGGTTAAAGTTTGGTGGAGGACTTTTTTCAACCACTTCCACTTCAACCTAACTAGTCGTTGACGGGAAAAATTGACCACTCACCAATGCAAAGGAAACAACACGGGCCGAGGTTCTTTATGTATAACCCAAGTCGATTGGTGTAGCTGCTTCCGACGAGTTTTAGGGCTCCATTAATGAATATAATAATTTTCTCCTTGAATGGAAACTTTGTTAAATATTTTATGATCTAAATGCAGATTTAAATCTATAAATGCAAATTAAAACTAATAAAATGCAATTCCAAAGTCACAGAAAAATATGTAGCTCTTCTCTGCAGAAACACTAATTAAAAGTATTAAAAAAATAAAAAATAAAACATATCTTGTGGGAGCAATTTTAATTTAAAATTAATTTAGTTTTGATTTATAAATGAAACATGTAATAATCAAAATCAACGAAGAAATTATATTATTTGATCACTACACGTAGCACAATTAATGTAAAACAACAGAATAAAATCATGAAGTATTTCAAAACCACTTTTAAGATGTAAAATTGAATTAATTACAGTGAATAGATCAAATATATAACAATCAATATCTCTTAAAAGAAATTATAAAAGAATATGAAGCATGCATTGAAAACAAAGTTCAGAATATTACTTCAATTCACTGAAGAAAATGATAAAAGGAACTAGAAAATCAATTTCTATTACTCATGCAAAATTAATTTATACAAAGTTATGAAATAATACTTTCTGGATCCATCCAAAAATATCATCACTTTATTAATATTCTGATCTACAAACTACAGGAAGCTCCTCCATCACCATTGTTGTGGTGGGAAATCCCCCTACGGACTAGCATTTAGGGTTATATCATGCATGCAGATGAGACCAAAACAATCCTACTTTCTACCGTCGTCCCAGACCTAATCCCCATTTCTTTTAAGCAAATACATGGTTAAACGAACATACCTTGTTCCAGACGTTCGATGTCGATCCTTCTTCACGCTTGATCGCTTGTTAGAAGCTATCCTCCCAAGACTGACCTGCGTACAAAACAAGCAACAAACTCTACATGCATTTGTTCTACAGATTAATGGGTTATATATTCAAACATATATTCACTAAACTATGAAGAACTCATATAGTGGGACGGGAAAATAATTTCTTTATTATTAACTTTAATGAATCAACTTACAATGTTGAGACCAGCCACCGCTCCGTGAACCTGATCCTGGGATCCTCTTCAAATGTCCTCCAATTTCTTTTCTTCGTATCTCTCTTTGCACAAGGATGGCTAAAGGGTTGGAACAATGGGAATGTGCAATTAGGTAGAGTTTCTTTACTATTATTCTCCTCTCTCAAATGGGACCCCTACCCCTTCTTTTATAAGCTAGAAGGAGCTAGGTATTTGGTCGAACCCTCAGCCATGCATGGTTGGGAGTTTCAGTTAACTCACCCAAAGCTGTGTGTTCCGTCGACAACTTTTCTTTTTTCGTGCTTTTGTAGGTACACGCAGGTTGTTTTAGGTCAGCTAGTGTGTACATGCATGCAATAATGGAGTAGGGCGCATGGGCCCTTATAAAAGAGATTTTTTAAAGAGTTGTTCAGTAGTGTTTTGGCAAAGAAGAAATCTGAGATGGCCTGATGCCAGGTAAGCATGTCTGGTGAAAATTAGGGTTATAACAGATGCCCCCTAATGTGTGAGGTCAGAAGAGCATCTGATGGCCGAAATACATTAACAATCTTCACTGATGTGCCGAACAATTGAGCCCAGGGATCAGGAACCGAGAGGCGCCATCCGCAAAATAACAATTGTCTCACCGAGGCGGGCATACCCATGCTCGGGATAAGCTAGAATCATGGCTACCAATCAAATACACTGTAGATCCATGTCTTATAACTCTATAAAGAGTAGCCGCGAACAATACACAATGGAGCTACATCTTGAAATAAAAAAGATATACATATAAAGTACCCATCTTCTAGAAGATGATACGGCCTGATGGCTAGAGATGAGGTCTTCAGAGCTCGAGAAACAACTTCAAAATCTTCAAAACTCAAGGTAGGAGTGTAATATGAGTGTACGACTACACTACCTAGAGGTCTTCGATGGCTCATCAGTCATGGACTAGATAATCTTGATGATCAGACTGAAGGCTTCATTGATTTCGAACAAGGACTTGATTGGACATTTAGGATGGCCGGGTATGAGGGAAAGAGACAAACTGCAGAGGGGCCGACTCAGGCTTGGTGACAAACTTCTCTTGGACAACAACAGGACAAATGATGAGACTCAGGCATCATGGCATTAACATAATTTTACGAGGCAGGAGGCAACGCAAACTCTCCATATGTTTGGAAGAATAACCAAAGAGAGGTGGACACAACTCTATGTAGCGAGAAAAGCTTCCTAAGGTCATATTAAATCCTAGGGTTTGATGAACAAACAGACAGATGTGCTTTATCCAAGGGCGACTCATTATGCTGCTAATAAAGAAAATACTTTTCCCTTCTTCTTTTTGGGGTATATTTGATTTTTTTTTTGTCTTTTTCAATGATTTTGGAAAAAGAATAAAAGAATGTTACGTTACAAAGGAGGATCGAGTGTCGCAAACATACTAGTTCCAAGCGCACGGAACACAGGGATGCTCAGGGCAAAAGGACATATGCAAGAAAATGACACTCGGGAAAAATCCTCCAGGGGCCAAAGGTGTCAAGACGCAGAGGCAAAGTGCTATAGGGCTTGCGTATGAGGCATGCTTCATATGGTTCAGTTAAGAGCAACATGGATCCGGCATTAGGCCAAAGACGCGGTTATGCAAATGCGATTAATAAAACACACAATGGTAACGTCCTTCGATGTAAGTTTAACGAGCCCAGAGAAGGTAAGCTTGGTGGTTTTTCATATTTAGAGAGTCTGAAAAAACGTAAAAGGAGACTCCATTGGGGTACCTTTTTTGAAGATAGTCTAGTCGGTTCAAAAAAGGGGTAAACTAGCACTGACAAGACATCTATTCAAAACCATTTTAACGAGTGTGAGAAAGACAAGATCACTCAGCCATTTTTTCATTTTTAAGGAGTCTGAAAAAATCTTAACTATGGACTTCCTCAGGAATGTTCTTCTGGACCAGTTTAACGAGTGTGAGAGAATAAGGTCACTCTGCGATCTTTTCAATTTTAGGGAGTCTAAAAAGAGCTTAACTATGGATTCCGTGGGGGTTCCTTTTTCGTAAATTTAGTCCCTCAGACCCGAAAAAGGGTTAAAATGATACCTGAGAGTACTCTTCTAGAGAACTGAAGTTTCATAGAGTATAACTTTGTTCGTACAGTTGACCGTCCGGACCAAAAAAGGGGTAAACTACCGTCGGGCAGACGTGACTTCAAATTTCAGTTTAACAAGCGTGAAAGGCCACAAGATCGCTCGACAATCTTTTCATGTTTAGAGGGTCTGAAAAGGGCTTAAAAGATGACCCGTTATATCTTTTGGGAGTCCCGAGGGTGAGATCAAGAGTGAAAAGGAATCATGCAAATGAGGCTCAAACTCGTAATCAGGAAAAACAACAAGGACTCCCAAGCCTACAATGATTAGAGATAGCATGGATACCATAATGCAACCAGGATCTACCTAGGGCATCCATGTTCCGGTGAGCTCTACCACCAAGTCGCGACACTTCTAAAGCAGCTATGATGGTTCTGTGTCGCAACCTGATGGGATCGATCCTATGGCAAAGGAAAAAGACAATGAGATGCTAAATCATCTAAATAGGCCTCGACTATATGCTTGAGGTCATGGAAAGAAAAATACATGGCCCATTGAAAGGTGGCTCCAACATTTTCGAGACCAAAAGGCATCTTACGATACGTGAATGTACCCCATGGACAGATGAATGTTGTTTTGTGCTGGTCTTTGGGTTTGATTTGTATTTGGTTATATCCCAAAAAATCGTTCATGAAAGAGAAGGTCTTGCAACCCACACATTCATCAATTATCTGGTCGATGAATGGTGTGGGAAAATTATCTTTGGGACATGCCTTGTTCAAATCACGGAAGTCTGTACATACACGAATTGTGCCTTGTTTTTTATTGACCGGCACAGGGTTTGACACCCATTGGATCAAATGGATAGGATAGATAAAATTGACTTTTAGCAGTTTCTCAACCTCAACCTTAATAGTTGCTGCTTTCTTGGGGTTAACTGGATGAAGCTTCTGCCAGACAGGCTTGGCATCTGGATAAGTTGTGATTTCATGTTCAACTATTTTTGGATCGATGTCTGACATTTCCTCGTAGGACCAGGCAAAAACATCGCGGAATTCTTTAAAAAGATCTATGTAGATTTGAATCTCTCCGGGGGAGCAGTCAGCTCCGACGAAAACATTCTCCACGACGCCAGGGTTTCAGGAGATATTGATTGGTAAGGTTTCAACGATAGTTGCCATATTACCCTCAGCATAAACCTCGTGTGTAGCTAAGGGATTAATAGGTCAAGACCTATCTCCTGTCATAGTCAAGGTGAATTCTCTGGTTTCGATTCTGCTTAAATCTGGGAGGAAGTATGATCTGTGATGAAGATCTTCCCAGGGTCTGTCCAGACTAGTCATTGCTTCAATTATAGCTTCATTAGAGGGCAAGACTAAGTCTAATAAATTGGAGTCAATGAGAGAACCTTGAGCCCAAATAGGCTCTAGAAGTGGATCGAACTCTTGTGAAGGAGTTGGATCAGTGTTGGCTGAAGCTTGCTGGACTAAAGAGTATGCTACTTCAGTTGCAGACAAGGGTATGGACATGCCCAGGTGCCCTGTCCCATCCATCGTGACCGATGGGGAAGGAAGTATCCACGGATCGTCGAAGTAAGTCATGCGAAACGATGAAACTTGAAAAATATCATCCTTATGGTGATTGGATATAAACTTGATATTGCCTTGAGGGGGCGAGTAATCGAAGGTACCCATCAAAGATGGGCACAAACCAACCCCTACGTTGACCACGCCTGGTTGAGGATTATCAATCATCGGGACTGTGGATGCCCCCAATGAAGGTTCAGGTTTGGAGAAAGACAATTGATCGATGGTCACTATCTGGCCCTCGTGTGGAAACAACAAGACTTGGAAAACTGTAGCAACCATAGCTTGCATGGCATAAGTCCAACTCCTCCCTAATAAGAGGTTATAGTCGAGGGGTGTGTCGACTACTTCTACCTCGACACACATGATCTTCCCTCCTAACTGCATGGGGAAAGAGAGAATGATACCATGTAGTCGAAACGAATGACCGTCGAAAGCAGTGAGAAGAGTAGGTGACAGAGACAAAACGGGTTGGCCAATGGTCTTCCAACATGCCAATGACATAACGCATATCGAGGTGCCCTCATCAACCACCGTGCGGAAGATATTCCGAGTAAAAGTTTTTGTGGGATAAGCCACTACTATTTGAAACACTACGTGGTAAGGTAGACGAGGTTTTAAGTCAGTTGTATCCAGCATAATTGTACCCGGATTACAAGTCTCGATAGATCCTAAAGTGGTTAACAAGGCTTTCCTCTGGGAAGAGCAGCTTTGGAGGACCTCCAAAGCGGACATCGCACAAGGGGTTTGTGATAAATCTTGCAACACAGAATAGTTCTGGGCGGCCCTTGCGTTTGGGTTGTGAGAAGCTTTTTTGAACATGCCTTTGGGGATGCGTGTCATTGTTTCGTCCAACGTCTTCTCAATCTCTAGAGGAAGAGATGGGAGATTAGCTTCTTTGCCCTTCTCAGAAGTGCTTGGTTTACTATATTCATGTGCTCTAGTCGATATAAAAGCATCACCCTTCACCATATATACATTCGCGGATGCGGGGTTGTTCGAAGACGAAGAGGGTCCTTGGCTACCCCCTTTCGTGCTTGCATACGCTTGGGTCAGATTTTTCCCATGTTGAAATGGATTGGTTAACACAGCAGGTTGTTGCTACATCAAAAACTTTTGGGCTTCTGCAAGCCGAGGACATAGATGGATCAGGTGGTTTTCCGCGCACAAGTTGCATGGATGCCTTGCCTTTCGTTTCTCAGTGTTGTCCCCACCAGCATTATCAGTAGGTTTTTTATCCCCCTTACCCTTCTTTCGTTGTTTTTTCTTTCCTTCAGGCTGTTGGGTGGCCTTTGGATTAGCTGATTGCACTGTGTGTACATCCGACGTTTTGGTAGGGGGAGCAGCCAAAGCAGTAGTTTGGTTGGCCGCTATGTGTTGTATAGACAACTGCTGCAACTGCTTTGTCAATTGCTCAACGGGCTTTGTTTGTGCTGAACCAACAATACCATCAGCATGTGGTCCAACTCTCTGTCTAGTTTTATCAAGTATTGAGCGTGGCACATCTGGCAAGATCTTGTATAATAAACCGAACTGAGAATAGATTAGCTCAAGTTGTTGAGCTCTCATAATGGTGTCGTCTTCGGAAAATACTCCTGACGTCGTGACATCTTTGGATAACTGTGGGATCAAAGACTTAAGGAACCACTCGAGCAGGAATGCTGGTGGGACTGGTACCTTAATTAAACTCTTTTGGCGTCTCCATTCTTGGATGTAATCAGAGATATGGTCTGCTTTTGTTTGTGAGAAATTGGCCAGCAACTCAGTGCCAACGTCGTATCTCACAGGTAACTGGAAATGGTTTAGGAAATCCATCGCTAGTTCACCGAAGGAAGAGTATCTTGAGCGATCGAGTTCAATGTACCATTTCATGGCACTCCCAATGAGAGTACATTGGAACAATCACAACTGTACGAAGTCGTCTTTCAATGAGTTAGATGAGCACCATAGATGGAAGGTAGTCACACGATCTCCTGGATCTTCGTTAGGCTTGGCTTCAAACTTTGGGATGTCCGAAGGCAACTTCGTCGGCATAGGAGGCCAACGCGAATCGTGACAGATAGGGTCATTCAACAACCTTGTCAAGTCTGGCAAATGCAAGGTTTCCAGGAAGGGTAGTTTGGGTTGTTGGTGATAACCTGGGAAAAAGGGGCCTGGAGTTTGACTAGCACCAGGTTGCCAGGAAAAGTTTGGCTACTGGCCTGGGTTCTGGTAAAAACCATGGCCATGGCTACCGTATGGATTTTTCATGTGAGGAGACATCATCGGCTGATTTCCAAAATAGGACATAGATGGTTGGGCATGCATTACATTCGAAGGAATTTGGGAAGGGTTGCTCCATGTCGGTTCCATGGGGATAGGCATAGTACTTTGTGTGGGGTTCCATTGATTGTGAAAATAATTACTCCAGATCGACATTCCTGATGAGGGAATGGATCCCTGCCAAGAATTCCAAGGCCCTGATGCCAAAGAAGTTCATGGTGTGCCCCTTGTGTAGGAATAGTACCCTGCATAGGAATAGGTTGTCTGAAACTGGGATTGCCCCCATTCGGGAAAGTAGCGAATGAGAAGGCGTTGTTACCAAATGCACAGAACAAATAAAACGACGTTGAACCTACCAGCATATTATGCGAAGGTGGTCCTTGACTCCTTGCTCCAAATAAACTATGGTGTGCAAGCGGCTTGACGGAAAGCTGGTGAGTGCCACCGAGCGAAGGGGATGAAGGAGGGATATGACCTCCTCTATAAGGGAAAGCGTTAAAGGGAGTGGAAGTGCCCCCCATGTGGCCTTGCAGAGGAGCGTTAGAACTCCCTGCCCCCAGACCTGAAGTATGTGAAGTGGAGTAGGAAAGTACATGACTTGTACCTGAACTAGGCATCCTGTATGAGAATGGAGGGCCTGTCGCACTTGGTTGGAAAGGGGTTGTGGCTGCCGCCAGAGATGGGATCGGACCACTGTGTGATGTAGAGGTGGTCGAGACCATGGTGGCTCAAACCAGTGACGGTGGGTTAGGAGGTGGAAACTCTCCTGTGGTGACAACCGTAGTGGGAATTGAAGAATTCCCAGAAGGAGTAACAACATTTGTTTCCATTGCTGCGTGCAACACTGTCTGACACTCGTAAGGATGAACCGGTACGATGGTGGGTGCCAAAAGTTCAGTGGTGGAGGTTTCAACTAGACCAAAAACTTTCGCTCCAAGGTCTAAAATGATCAAT